>CM069132.1:159151811-159417805 GCA_035221665.1 Okamejei kenojei
TTTTACTTCAATCTTTCTTCATCCTTAGCACCCTTCCATGGCTATCGTGAAAGGCGCTGGTTTAGTAATGAAAGCTATTATTGAGGTGAGTGGTGTTTTATTCTGAACTATAGTGTAGTTTAGAGATACAGCGAGGAAACTGGCCATTCCACTCCCTTCCCGAGTCGGTGCCCACCAGCCATCCCCGTACACTAACACTTTCCTACATACACCACGGACAATTTACTATCTTAACAAGCTAATTGGCCTGCAAACCTGTACGTAAGAGCTCCTGAGGAAAACCCACGTGGTCACGGGGAGAAGGTACAAACTGTACAGACAGCGCCCGTAGTCAGGATGGAACCCGGGTCTCCGGCGCTGTGAGGCAGCAACTCTACCGCTGCGCCACCGTGCCACACTTCTATAATTTCTACCCCTGATGTAGCTTCTCAGAAACTTTCAACTAATTTACTGTTTAATCTTTAAAATGATTAGAAAGTTAATAGACAATAGGTGCAGGAGTAGGACATTCGGCCCTTCGACCCAACACTGTTCAACGTGATCATGGCTTATCACCATTCAATGTGATCGTGGTTATCATCCCCAATCAGTACCCCGTTCCTGCCTTCTCCCCATATCCCCTGACTCCGCTATCTTTAAAAGCCCTATCTAGCTCTCTCTTGAAAGCATCCAGAGAACCTGCCTCCACTGCCCTCTGAGGCAGAGAACTCCACAGACTCACCACTCTCGGTGAGAAAAAGTGTTTCCTCGTCTCCGTTCTAAATGGCTTACTCCTTATTCTTAAACTGTGGCCCCCGGTTCTGGACTCCCCCAACATCGGGAACGTGTTCCCTGCCTCTAGCGTGTCCAAACCCTTAACAATCTTATATGTTTCAATGAGATATCCTCTCATCCTTCTAAACTCCAGAGTGCACAAGCCCAGCTGCTCCATTCTCTCAGCATATGACAGTCCCGCCATCCTGGGAATTAACCTTGTAACCCTACGTTGCACTCCCTCAATAGCAAGATATATATTAAATATATATTTAAATATATATATATATCCAGTCTCCAGGCACTAAGACTGTACCTGGACTGTGTTGTCTTGAAACTTATAGTCTGATGAAAAGATTGAAAAATGCAGCATGGCCCACGCTGAGCCCACAGCGACCATCCGTCGCCCGTTTACACTAGCTCTATGTTATCCCACTTTCTCATCCACTCCCTACACACTTGAGGCAATTTACAGATGGCCGATTGACCTACAAACCCACACGTCTTTGGGATGTGAGAGGATAACCAGAGCACCCGGAGGAAACCCACACATCCTTGTTTCTACTAGTAAATCGCCCCCTTTGTGTGTGGAGTGGATGCAAAAGTCGGATAATGTAGCATAGTGATAACGGGTGGGCCAAAGGGTCTGTTGCCATGCTGTATCTTTCAATCAATCCATTCAGTCATTGGCTTCAATTACTTCAGCTATTGATACCTGAGGCTTTGCAGTTTTCAACAAAAATATCTATCTCCCACCCCCCCCCCCCCCCCCCCCCCCCCCCCCCCCCCCCCCCCCCCCCCAAGGTACGTCTTTGCAATTATTCCCAAACCTATCTTAACGTCTTCCCCGCACATTTTTGTTGTATTGTTTATTGTCACGTGTACCGAGGGACAGTGAAAATCTTTTGTAGCGTCCTAACCAGTCAGCGGAAAGACTGTACATGATTAGGGCGGTCACGGTGGCGCAGCGGTGGAGTCGCCGCCTCACAGCGCCGGAGACCCGGGTTCCATCCTGACTACAGGTGCTGTCCGTACGGAGTTTCTCCCCGTGACCTGCGTGGGTTTTCTCCGGGTGCTCCGGTTTCCTCCCACACACCAAAGACGCACAGGTTTGTAGGTTAATTGGCTTGGTAAATGTAAAAATTGCCCCTAGTGGGTGTAGGATAGAGTTAATTATTATTATTAACATTATACATTATGGGCGCCTTTCAAAGACTCTCAAGGACGCCTTACAAAATTTAATAAGCAGGTTACAAAACATATAAGCAGAATAAAAAAAATATATAGTAGGGACATCAACAACACACAATTCAAAGAGCGGGGATTAATGTGCGGGGATCGCTGGTCAGAGCGGACCCGGTGGGCCGAAGGGCCTGTTTCCACGCAGTATCTCTAAAGGAAACTAAACTAAATTATAATCGAGCCGTTCACAGTGTACAGATACAGGATAAAGGGAATAACGTTTAGTGCAAGGTAAAGCCAGTAAAGACCAATCAAAGATAGGCCGAGGGTCACCAATGAGGTAGATAGTAGTTCAGCGCCGCTCTCTGGTTGTGGTGGGATGGTTCAGTTGCCTGATAACAGCTGGGAAGAAACTGTCTCTGAATCTGTAGATGTGCGTTTTCACACTTCTGTACCTCTTGCCCGATGGGAGAGGGGAGAAGAGGGAGTGGCCGGGGGTGAGACCGGTTCTTGATGATGCTGCTGGCCTTGCCGAGGCAGCGTGAGGTGTAGATGGAGTCAATGGAAGAAATGCTGGTTTGTGTGTCGAAAGGAACTGCAGATGCTGCTTTGTCTGTGGAATTCTCTGCCTCTGAGGGCGGTGGAGGCAGGTTCTCTGGATGCTTTCAAGAGAGAGCTAGTTAGGGCTCGTAAAGATAGCGGAGTCAGGGTATATGGGGAGAAGGCAGGAACGGGGTACTGATTGTGGATGATCAGCCATGATCACATTGAATGGCGGTGCTGGCTCGAAGGGCCGAATGGCCTCCTCCTGCACCTATTGTCTATTGTCTCTTGCACCAAAGGCATAGACAAATTGCAGGAGTAACTCAGTGGGCAGGCAGCATCTCTGGAGTAAAAGGTGTAGGAAAGAACTGCAGATGCTGCTTTAAATCGAAAGCAGACACAAAATGCTGAAGTAACTCAGTGGGGCAGGCAGCATCTCTGGAGAGAAGGAATGGGTGACGTTTCAGGTCGAGACCCCTCTTCAGAGTATATAACGTTTGCCTGATGGGAGAGGGGAGAAGAGGGAGTGGACGGCGAGCGACTTGTTCCTGATTTGATGAACGTCCAAATGCTTTGGGATCTTGTGAAATCTAAACCCAAATGTTGTTTGTTTCAAACAAGGAAGGTGACAAGGAAATAGCTATGAAGATGCAAGAACTGGCCTTAAGCGAAGGTGCTCTCCCTTGCCATTTGCACACATCAATGTTCACCATCAGTGCTGACCAGCGTATGTTAACTAATAGGTAAGTTAACCTTGTGGCCGAGCTTCACTTATTACAAACCTAGACAAATAGGTGCAGGAGTCAGCCCTCCAAGCCAGCACCACCATTCAATATGATCATGGCTGATCATCCACAATCAGTACCCCGTTCCTGCTTTCTCCCCACAATCCTCGATTCCGTTAGCCCTAAGTGCCAAATCCAACTCTCTCTTGAAAACATCCAATGAATCGGCCTCCACTGCCTTCTGTGGCAGAGAATTCCACAGATTCACAACTCTCGAGGTGAAAAGGGTTTTCTCATCTCAGTCCTAAATGGCCTTATTGTTAAAATGTGGCTCCTGGTTCTGGACTCCTCCAACATAGGGAACATGTTTCCTGCATCTGGCCTGTCCAATACCTTAAGAATGTTATATGTTTCTATAAGATATCCTCTCATCCTTCTAAGTTACAGTGAATACAAGCCCAGTCGATCAATTCTTTCATCATATGACAGTCCTTCCATCCCGGGAATTAACTTGGTGAACGTACTTTGCACTTCCTCAATAGCCAGAATGCCCTTCCTCAGATTAGGAGACCAAAACTGCACACAATACTCCGGGTGCGGTCTCACCAGGGCCCTGCAGACAATAGGTGCAGGAATTGGCCATTCGGCCCTTCTGTGGTAGGACCTCCTGGATCCTATACTCAAATCCTCTCGCATTCTGTTTCTGTAAGATCCCCCCTCATCCGTCTACATTTTTTGTATTGATGAGCATTGGTGTATTGATGGGCATGTCTGGGTTCTTGAACTAATGACAGGTTGACACCGTTTCAGGCAGTTAAGTAGACATCTGGTGGGACTCTGGACAGCTGAAAATCCAACGGCGTTGAATTTGTTAAAACGGATATTGGTAAGTTATTTCTTTTTAAAACAGTTTGGACTTTAGAGATACCGCATAGAAACGGGCCCTTCTGCCCATCGAATTCCCGACGACAATCACCCCGTACACTAGCACCATCCCTCACACGATGCAGAATAGCATTGTACAGTTTAGTTTATCGTCACGTGTACTGAGGTACAGTGAAAAGCTTTTGTTGCGCGCTAACCAGTCACAGTACATGACTAGGGACAGCGTACTATTTACAGAAGCCAATTAACCTGCAAACCTGTACGTCTCTGGAGTGTGGGAGGAAACTGGAGCACCCGGTTAGAAAGGAGGAGAGGAGGAATGTCTTTAGTCGGAGGGCGGTGAATCTGTGGAATTAATTGCTACCGATGGCTACGGAGGCCGTCAATGGCGGAGATAAATAGATTATTTTTTTGCTACCGGTGTCAGGGGGAGAAGGCAGGACAATGGGGTTGAGAGGAAAAAAGAGATCGGCCATGATTGAACGGCGGAGTAGACTTGATGGACCGCATGGCCTAATTCTGCTCCTATACTTATGAACATGCACACCTGGAGAAAACCCACTCAGTCACGGATAATGGCATAAATGGGCAATGGGATGGAAATAGGAATGGAAAATCCCTCACATTGTTTGACCCCGAGCTCTCTCTGCTTTGAGGTACTTATAATCGCATCCTATTGAGGCTTTGTTAAGCTTCACTGGACCAGTGTCAGAGGCTGCTTAGATTAATTGGGGGAAAAACACGGGCGGCACAGCGGTAGAGTTGCTGCCTCACAACACCAAAGACCCGGGTTCAATCCTGTCTGTACGGAGTTTGTACGTTCTCCCTGTGACGTGCGTGGGTTTTCTCTGAGATCTTCAGTTTCCTCCCACACTCCAAAGACATACAGGTTTGTTGGTTAATTGGCTTGGTATCAATTTAAATTGTCACTAGTGTGTGTAGGATAGTGTTAATAGATAACAGACAATAGGTGCAGGAGTGGGCCATTCGGCCCTTTGAGCCAGCATCGCCATTCAGTTGATCATGGCTGATCATCCCCAATCAGTACCCTGTTCCTGCCTTCTCCCCATATCCCCTGACTCCGCTATCTTTAAGAGCTCTCCCTTGAAAGCATCCAGAGAATTGGCCTCCACTGCCTTCTGAGGCAGAGAATTCCACAGATTCACAACTCTGGGTGAAAAAGGTTTTCTTCATCTCCGTTCTAAATGGCTTACCCCTTATTCCTAAACTGTGGCCCCTGGTTCTGGACTCCCCCAACATCGGGAACACGTTTCCTGCCTCTAACATGTCCAAACTCTTAATAATCTTATATGCTTCAATAAGACGCCCTCTCATGCTTCTAATTTCCATGTACGGAGATCGCTGGTCGGCACGGACTCGGTGGGCCGAAGGGCCTGTCTCCGTGCTGTATCTCTAAACTAAATTAAACTAAACTAAACGTGAGGACCGGGGTACCTGGAGTGGTCAATGACAGCGTCTTGAGGGCGGTCGGAATTACGGTCGAGGTGCTAAAGGTCCTGACGCAAATGAAGACCGCGGGCGCGTGCCGCGAGTAATTACTCTGGGTGGGCACCAACCAGTCAGTCGACTTTAAAAAAATCGTAACAATCCGTGAAAACCGCACGTGCGCAGAAAATCGTAGAAACCATGCAGGACCTGAAAGCAGTCAGTCGAATTTTGAAAAATCTTAACAGCTGCGCATGCGCAGATTGGTCTTGGTTTTTGGTTTCCTGGTCCTCCAAAATATTCCAAATGGAATTTAAACTGGAGGTGGTAGAGGGAGGACTTAAGCCAGAAAGGGATCTTAAGAAGAAAGCGCTACAGTAAATGTAGTTGCATCTGGTTGGGTAACTATAGTAGGGTGGAGACTATCCCATGCTTTAATTGTGCGGGGGAAGAACGAATTACTGTACACATCTGTCTTGGTAGCTGGAATCACAAATTGGGTCGAATGCCCTCGTCTGCTCCTAATTGGTTTGGGTTCGGTGTAGGTCTTGTAATCTATGTTGAGCTGGCCATTTAACATTTTGTAAAAATAGGTCTCCCCTCCTGTGGGCATGCGCAGCACCTTGCGCGCAGGCTGCGGAGGACAAATGCGCGCAGTCCACGGGGCAAAGGCAGGATTTCAGCTGCCTTTATTGCCCATTTTAAATGAAGACTTGAAGCAGCGTCCACGGCGAGTTAAATATAGTTACCCGTATTACATGTACTGCAGATGAAAGGCACGGGAGAATTATGCCGACCTAAGATCGATTATTAAAACAATAAAACCCCTGTCCCACGGTACAAGTTCATTCCAAGAGCTTTCCCGAGTTTCCCCTGATTCGAACTCGGAGATTTACGGTAATGGTGACTCGTCGGTACTCAGGGCTCTCGTGGACATTTTTCAACGTGTTGAAAAATCTTCACGAGTCTTCCCGTGCTTAGCTGCCGTTAGCGAGTCTTCCCGAGTACCTGCCGTTAGCGTTACGAGCCGCTAAGAGACGTCCCCGAGCTCCGATGTACCCGCTACGTACATTCTCCGTGCTGACAACGAGTTTGATTTTTCAAATACTCGGGAGAGCTCTTGGAATGAACTCGTACCGTGGGACAGGGCTATTACCATTTAATAATAAATACTGAATTTAGTAATTGAATTGGAAATCTTTACATTTAAAAAATTTGTGTAATAAGCTTTATTTTGGACTCGAGGTCCAGACAAGAGACATTACATAAAAATACATTGCATATAAAAACACCATAAAATACGTATAAAATGTTAATTTATCACTTACAAAAACATCATAAATTATATACAAAAAAACACAATAAATGATTTGAAATCCAGGATAAGAAAGAAAGATCAGTGTCCTGCAACGAGACAACGATACCAGTGTCTCCACAACTGGGATTCGTAACGTGTAATGCTAAACCTTATGTTTGTCAAAGCCACAATAATTACATTTTTAGGTAGACAAAAATGCTGGAGAAACTCAGCGGGTGCGGCAGCATCTATGGAGCAAAGGAAATAGGCAACGTTTCGGCCTGAAACCCTTGGGAGGAAACGTTGCTTATTTCCTTCGCTCCATAGATGCTGCCTCACCCGCTGAGTTTCTCCAGCATTCTTGTCTACCTTCGATTTTCCAGCATCTGCAGTTCTTCTTAAACAAATTACATTTTTAGACTAATTTATCCTGCAAATGAATTTATACATATGATTTCTTATGATGGCTTCTAAAGTACTGACTCCTGCAGCCACAAACGTGTTACTAGCACTAAACCATCTAGGTTTCCTTAGCAATGTTCTTCTGGCATCATTATATGACACCTTTAGTCTCTGCAAACTTGTCTTTCCATAGTTCGACCACAGGTGCGCAGTACAGAGTGGTGTGCAATATGCTCCAAACAGCGACATCTTCACCACATCTGTACATGCACCAAAACTTATTTATATTTAATAATGAACTTTTTAAATAATTTTCGTCTGGGAAGGCACTGCCTACCGTGCCCACCCTGACGGCACGTGCCTGGAAGACCAGATATATCCGAGGAAGCTGTGGGAAGCTTGAGTGGAAATTGCAGGAGTCTTGGCTGAGATGCGGGTCGTCATTAATTACAGGACAGGTGCAGGTAGACTGGTGCGAGGCAAATGTTGTGCCTCTCTGCAAGGAGGGCTGCAGGGAAAAGGCTGGCAACTCCAGGCTAGTGTGACATCCGTGGTTGGAAACTTACAACAGCATATTCTCTGGGATAAGATGTACATGCGTTTAGATAGCTGGGCTGATTAGAGTTGGTCAGCATAAGGTCATAGGTAATAGGAGTAGAATGAGGCCATTCGGCCCCATCAAGTCTACTCTGCCATTCAATCATGGCTGATCTATCTCTTACTCCTAACCCCATTCTCCTGCCTTCTCCCCATAACCTCTGGCACCCGCACTAATCAAGAATCTATCTGTCTGTGCTAGACAAACTCAGCGCTGAGTTTCTCCAACAACTTTGTCTACCTTCGATTTACCAGCATCTGCAGTTCCTTCTTGAACATTCTATCTGTCTGTGCTTTAAAAAATATCCAATGGCTTGGCCTCCACAGACTTCTGTGGCAAAGAATCCCACAGATTCACCACCCTCTGACTAATGAAATTCTTCCTCATCTCCTTCCTAAAATAACGTCCTTTAATTCTAAGGCTGTGGCCTCTGGTCCTAGACTCTCCCACTAGTGGAAGCATCCTCTCCACATCCACTCCATCCAAGCCTTCACTATTCTGTACAGTTGGTTTTGTACGTGGGATATCATAGAAACATAGAAATTAGGTGCAGGAGTAGGCCATTCGGCCCTTCGAGCCTGCACCGCCATTCAATGTGATCATGGCTGATCATTCAACTCAGTATCCCGTACCTGCCTTCTCTCCATACCCCCTGATCCCTTTAGCCACAAGGGCCACATCTAACTCCCTCTTAAATATGGCCAATGAACTGACCTCAACTACCTTCTGTGGCAGAGAATTCCACAGATTCAGCACTCTCTGTGCGAAAAATGTTTTCCTCATCACGGTCCTAAAAGACTTATCCATAAACTGTGACCCCTTGTTCTGGACTTCCCCAACATCGGGAACAATCTTCCTGCATCTAGCCTGACCAACCCCTTAAGAATTTTGTAAGTTTCTATAAGATCCCCCTCAGTCTTCTAAATTCCTGCGAGTACAAGCCGTGTTTATCCAGTCTTTCCTCATATGGAAGTCCTGCCATCCCAGGAATCAGTCTGGTGAACCTTCTCTGTGCTCCCTCTATGGCAAGAATGTCTTTCCTCAGATTTGGAGTCCAAAACTGTACGCAATACTCCAGGTGTGGTCTCACCAAAACCCTGTACAACTGCAGTAGAACCTCCCTGCTCCTATACTCAAATCCTTTTGCTATGAATGCTAACATACCATCTGCTTTCTTCACTGCCTGCTGCACCTGCATGCCTGCTTTCAATGATTGGTGTACCATGACACCCAGGTCTCGTTGCATCTCCCCTTTTCCTAATCTGCCACCATTCGGATAATAGTCTACCATCCTGTTTTTGCCACCAAAGTGGATAACCTCACATTTATCCACATTATACTGCATCTGCCATGCATTTGCCCACTCACCCAGCCTTTCCAAGTCACCTTGCAGCCTCCTAGCAGCCTCCTCACACCTAACACTGCCCCCCAGCTTAGTATCATCCGCAAACTTGGAGATGTTGCATTCAATTCCCTCGTCCAAATCATTAATATATATTGTAAATAGCTGGGGTCCCAACACTGAGCCTTGCGGTACCCCACTAGTCACTGCCTGCCATTCTGAAAAGGACCCGTTTACTCCTACCCTTTGCTTCCTGTCTGCCAGCAAGTTCTCTATCCATAACAATACTGAACCCCCAATGCCGTGTGCTTTAAGATTGTGTACTAATCTCTTATGTGGGACCTTGTCGAAAGCCTTCTGAAAGTCTAGATATAACACATCCACTAGTTCTCCCTTATCCACTCTACTAGTTACATCCTCGAAAAATTATATAAGATTCGTCAGACATGATTTACCTTTCGTAAATCCATGCTGACTTTGTCCAATGATTTCATCACTTTCCAAATGTGCTGCTATCCCATCTTTAATAACTGACTAGCAGTTTCCCCACTACCGATGTTAGACTAACTGGTCTGTAATTCCCCGTTTTCTCTCTCCCTCCTTTTTTATAAAGTTGGGTTACATTAGCTACCCTCCAATCCTCAGGAACTGCTCCAGAATCTAAGGAGTTTTGGAAAATGATCACTAATGCATCCACTATTTCTGTGGCTACTTCCTTGAGTGCTCTGGGATGCTGACTATCTGGCCCTGGGGATTTATCGGCCTTTAATCCGTTCAATTTACCCAACACCACTTCCCGACTAACCTGGATTTCACTCAGTTCCTCCATCTCATTTGACCCCCGGTCCCCTGCTATTTCCGGCAGATTATTTATGTCTTCCTTAGTGAAGACAGAACCAAAGTAGTTATTCAATTGTTCTGCCATGTCCTTGTTCCCCATGATCAATTCACCTGTTTATGACTGCAAGGGACCTACATTTGTTTTAACTAATCTCTTTATCTTCACATATCTATAAAAACGTTTGCAGTCAGTTTTTATGTTCCCTGCCAGTTTTCTTTCATAATCTATTTTCCCTTTCCTAATTAAGCCATTTGTCCTCCTCTGCTGGACTCCGAATTTCTCCCAGTCCTCTGGTAGGCTGCTTTTTCTGGCTAATTTGTACGCTTCATCTTTTGTTTTGATACTATCCCTGATTTCCCTTGTTATCCATGGATGCAGTGCCTTCCCTGATTTATTCTTTTGCCGAACTGGGATGAACAATTGTTGTAGTTCATCCATGCAGTCTTTAAACACCTTCCATTGCACATCCACTGTCAACCCTTTAAGAATCACTTGCCAGTCACGTCTCATACCTTCAAAATTACCTTTCTTTAAGTTCAGAACCCTTGTTTCTGAATTAATTATGTCACTCTCCATCCTAATGAAGAACTCAACCATATTAAGATCACTCTTGCCCAAGGGGCCATGCACAACAAGTCTGCTAACTAACCCTTCCTCATTACTCAATATCCAGTCTAGAATAGCCTGCTCTCTCGTGGTTCTTCTACATGTTGGTTTAGAAAACTATCCCGCATACATTCCAAGAAATCCTCTTCCTCAGCACCTCTGCCCATTTGATTCACCTAATCTATATGTAGATTGAAGTCACCCATTATAACTGTTTTACCCTTGTTGCACGCATTTCTAATTTCCTGTTTGATGCCATCCCCAAATCCACTACTACTGTTAGATGGCCTGTACACAACTCCCACTGGCGTTTTCTGCCCCTTAGTGTTTCGCAGCTCTACCCATATCGATTCCACATCCTCCAAGCTAATGTCCTTCCTTTCTATTTCATTAATCTCTCTCACCAGCAATGCTACCCCACCTCCTTTTCCTTTCTGTCTATCCTGCCTGAATATTGAATATCCCTGGATGTTCAGCTCCCAGCCTTGGTCATCCTGGAGCCATGTCTCCGTGATCCCAACTATAGCATATTCATTAATAGCTATCTGCACATTCAACTTGTCCACCTTATTATGAATGCTCCTCGCATTGAGACACAAATCCTTCAGGCTTTTTTTACAACACTCTTACTCCTTATACAATTATGTTGAAAAGTGGCCCCTTTTGATTTTTGCCCTGGATTTGTCTGCCTGCCACTATTAATTTTCACCTTGCTACCGATTGCTTCTACCCTCATTTTATGCCCCTGTTTCTCTCTGCTCACACATTTAAGAAACCCACCACCTCTTATTCTCTGTTTATTATTTTTTTCTTCTTTCGTCCCCACATGTTGGGTCTGAGTGCTTCCCTTCTCTGCCTCCTGCTTCAGACCCTGTCTACTAACTTTCTCTATTTGCATCCCTCCCCCCAAACCGTTCTAGTTTAAAGTCCCCCCAGTAGCCTTTGCAAATTTCCCCGCCGGGATACTGGTCCCCCATCGGGTTCATATCATGTCTTAATTTGTTTTTTGAAGATGTGACCAAAAAGGTTGAGGCTAAAGCTGCCACACCAGTGTGAAAAAGTGACTTTTATAACAATCAAACAGGTTAGCTTCTTATTAAACAGACAACTCACAAACGTTGCAAGACCAGTTACTTATTATCGGCTGATGGAAGGGAGGGAGAACTCTAGTCAAGTGAGCAACACAGACACTTCACTGTCCTCAGTCCACTTCCCCAAACAACAGAATTACATCGTATTACATAGTGTTTTTTTGTCACCTTAGCACATTCCACAAACATTAGTCATGGTCAGAGATACAGAGAATAAAGGTTACTACAGAATGTATCACATCAAAGGCATCTTGACATATGGTACATGGACTTTACATGTCAAAGGCATCGGACATTTGGTTCAAGATATCTTACATATTAAAGGCATCGGCCATTTGTCAATACCCCTCAGTGAGATAAATCTAGCTTCCTCTCTTGGCACTTGCACCCCTCCAAGGCATTGGACATTTGGTGCAAGTATTTTACATATTAAACGCATCGGCCATTTGTCAATACCCCTTAGTGAGATCAATCTGGCTTCCTCTCTCATCAAATGGTAGACAAATGTTATAGTCATTAATTATCTCAATACACAGCAACCTGAGGCAAGCCTAGACCTGCCTTTCTGTATTAATCTACTGGAGAAAAGCCTGATTTTAGACTGAATATAAGCTGGAAGCTGGCCCAGAAACCAATTTAATATCTTCTTATATTTTTAACATAATTCAGCCTTATCAAGTGAACTATTTACTTGTGTGCAGCCGTGTACTGGTGTGGCAGGCCAAGGTGCATTGATCGATGCACTGTAGACAGTTCTGCACAGATATGATTAAAATGTGCTTTAGTTCTGAACTTAAATTATCCATCACATCTCGACCCGACACGTCACCCTTTCCTTGAGACGCTGCCTGTCCCGCTGAGTTACTCCAAAAATTTGTGTCTTATCTTCAGTGTAAACCAGCATCTGCAGTTCCTTCCTAGACTTTAAATCACATAGGGGCGGTGCAGTGGTTACAGAGCCGGAGACCCGGGTTCAATCCTGGCCACAGGTGCTGTCTGTACGGAGTTTGTACGTTCTCCCCGTGACCTGCGTGGGTTTTCTCCGGGATCTTCGGTTTCTTCTCACACTCCAAAGATGTGCAGGTTTGTAGGCTAATTGGCTTGGTAAGAACTGTAAACTGTCCCATAGTGTGTATAGGATAGTTTTAACGTCTGGGGTAATTGCTGGTCGACGAGGACTCGGTGGGCTGAAGGGCCTGTTTCCATGCTATATCTCCAAATCATGTTATTTGGCTGCCAGGATCACTTGTCACTTTGGCAAAGACCTGCGATTTGAGATTTCATAACATTCTGTTTGTTGCTGTCTGTATTTATATTTTTGTAATTTTGTGGAAACGATTTGGTATTTTTTTGTATCATTTTGCACTTAAAGTTAATCATTGCTAATTTTTCAGCCAACAGGCTTATTGGCCTACCTGGACAGCACGGAGCAGGTACCAGAGAGAGAGACTGACAGGATGCACATCAGGGACAATCTAAAAATTGCGGCAGTAAGTTTAAAAAAAAACTATTTGTTTACAAAATGTCGCATAAAATGGAATGCTCCTTTCAGTGAGAAAACATCTTGAAGCAGTGGAGGGGAGGAAGCCTTGTGAGGTGGATGCTTAAAGACACCAGAGTGTGATGATACCTTGACCTCTCAGTTAAGGGCCTTGGTCTTCAGTACCACCTACATCTCTCATTTCCCCCTCCCCGACTCTCAGTGTGAGGAAGAGTCTCGACCTGAGACGTTGCCCATTCCTTTTCTCCAGCGATGCTGCTTGACCCGCTGAGTTACTCCAGCACTCTGTGTCTGTCAAGGATCTGTGAATCTCCCCTATAAAAATTCCACAGATTCACCACCCTCTGACTGAAGAAATTCCACCTCATCACCTTTCTAAATATGCGTCCATTTATTTTGAGGCGATATCCTCTGGTCCTAGCCTCTCCCACTAGTGGAAACATCCTTTCCACATCCACTCTATCCAGGCCTTTCACCATTCGGTAAGTTTCAATGAGGTCCCCCACCTCTCATCCTTCTAAACTCCAGCGAGTACAGGCCCAGTGCCGACAAACACTCATCATACGTTAACCCACTCATTCCTGGGATCATTCTTGTAAACCTCCTCTCCAGAGCCAGCACATCCTTCCTCAGATATGTGGCCCAAAACTGCTCACTATACTCCTAATGCCTCAGCATTACATCCCTATTTTTGGATTCTTGTCCTCTCGAAATAAATGCTAGCATTGCATTTGCCTTCCCTACTACCAATTCGACTTGCAAATTAACATTTTGGGAATCCTGTACCAGTGCTCCCAAGTCCCTTTGCCCCTCCGATTTCTGAATTCTCCATAATTCGCTGCAATTTCTTACGGTCTTGGATGGAGCTGTTCCCAAAACAAGCTGTGATGCATCCCGATAAAATGCTTCCTCCGTTGCTTCTGTAAAAGCACCTCTGGTATATACCAGCGTTGGTAGTTCCTTCCTACACTTTAGCCCAGCGTGTCTCAACATTTTCACCCTTGCGGAACGCTTGAAGTAATTTTCATGTCTCAGGGAGCCCCCCGACATAAAAATTATTATATATCTTTATTAATCTCTGTCTTTCTCATTCATCAACAAAGTTGATAAGGCAAACATACTGCATTTTTCTGATCACTGCTTTATTCAAAAAAAAAATTATTAAATTTTATTGACAATGCAAAAAAAAAGTCTCGTACAGCTCCTGTCCACCGACTGCTAAAGGCCGTTTCAGACTGGCACCGTATAGACGTCGCTGAATATGACGTCGCTAATATTGCCGTACATGTATAATAAAATTACAAATGTGATTACAAAAAAATTACAAATTACAAAAATGACTCAAAAATGCATTTACATATGATTAGCCTATTTATTACTGTTTCTCTCGGAACCCCTAGCGGCCTCTCGCGGAACCCTCGCGTTCCGGGGGAACCCTGGTTGAGAATTGCCACTTCAAACTATCTCATAGGGGTGGTGCAACGATACAACGCCAGAGACCTGGGTTCGATCCTGACCGTGACCTCCCGTGACCTGCGTGGGCTTTCTCCGGGTGCTCTGGTTTCCTCCCACGCTCCAAAGCCAATCTGCCCGTTCCTTTTACAGGCTGTGTTCAGATTAGGAAGTGTTTGCAATGCATCAATCGCTCTCCTCCAACAAACCCGCCCTTAATCTTTGAGCCCCTCTGCCTCTTGTAAACTATAGTCTCCCGTCATTTGATGCATTCCGATTTTGGATAAATTAAATTTGAAAAATGCAGACCATTTGGAAGCATTCTCTCTCTCTGGTGTGTTGTGAATTCCTTGGTTTGTATTTTTGTTTTAAACCTCGCCAGGATCAGTACGGGAAAGTCGGCAAGGTTCCCGAGTGGCAGCGTCGCGCTGGAAGGGCAGCGAAGGAGGTGGAGAAATTTGCCAAAGAGAAAGTGGATCTGCTTTTATTGCACTGGAGGGATAGAATGGGCATCGTTCAAAAAGAGGTGAGCGGACTTTCCTTGTGATAGCAGCGTGGGGGATATTTACAAGGATGTTAGAGGGTCCGAGCTGTCGGCAGAAGTAGAGCAGGCTGGGACTCTACTCCTTGGAGTGCAAGAGGATGAGGGGTGATCGTATAGGGGTGTATGAGATCATGAGAGGAATAGGTCGGGTAGATGCACAGAGTCTCTCGACCAGAGTAGGGGAATCGAGGACCAGAGGACATGGGTTTAAGGTGAAGGGGAGAAGATTTAATAGGCATCTGATTCTTGATTAGTGCGGGTGTCAAGGGTTGTGGGGAGAAGCTAGGAGAATGGGGTTGAGAGGGAAAGATAGATCATCCTCCTGCGCTTCATGGAATAGAATACTGAATTATACGCTCCATACCAAGACTGCACCCGTGGTCAGGATTGAATGGCAGAATAGACTTGATGGGTCGTATGGCCTAATTCTGCTTTTGAACTTAAAACACTCCAGAGTGGTAGTTGTCCTTTTCCTACTTGAAGCCAAGCTCGGTTCCTGGACGTTCAAATCCCACTGTGAAACCATTCAGTGCCCTGGGTGGCAGATCCATCCCCTCACAATTATCACCCCTTGAGTCAAATAAAAGCACCTTGCGATACAATGAGCATAATGGAGGATACAGGAACTGCAGATGCTGGAATCTTGAGGGTCGGTACGGTGGTGCAGCGGTAGAGTTGCCGCCTCACAGCGCCAGACACCCGGGTTCCATGCTGACTACGGGTGCTGTCTGGACGGAGTTTGCACGTTCTCCCCGTGACCTGCGTGGGTTTTATACGGGTTTGCTCCAGTTTTCTCCCACACTCCACAGATCTGCATCTGCTGCCTGACCCATTGAGTTCCTCCAGCACTTTGTGTTTTGCGAAAGATTCCAGCACCTGCAGTTCTTTGTTCTGGATTTCCAGGACATGTGGGGAGGGAGCAGGAACGGGGTACTGATTGTGGATGATCAGCCATGATCATATTGAATGGCGGTGCTGGCTCAAAGTGCCAAATGGCCTACACCAAATATGTCAGCCCAGACTCCCTAAATTACACAACAGATTATAGCTAACAGCTAAAGGCACTGGAGAATGGAGGTGTTGGTTTGTAAGATATCCTTTGCATATCTCTGGTGTTTGATCTGGCTGTGGGCAGCAACACTTGGGAATTGACTTTAACAATGCATGGATGGGCTAGAGGATCAACTTCAGCAGTAAACTACCAGTTATAATTCAGGACTCTATTCCATGGAGCGCAGGAGGATGATTGGAGATCTTATAGAGGTGTACAAAATCATGAGAAGGTGCAGGGGATGGGGGGGGGGGGGGGGAACACCTCTACCCGCCGATCGGCTGCGGAGGTCCCAGTGAGGACCAGATTGGCCCCGTCACCCAGCCTAGGCGAGAGAATTTTCAAGTGGACTTCGGTGGGGATTACAAGTGAACTCTGGTCATTATGTCCCGATTAGCACCAGTAGCCAGAAAGTCGGTGGTGGACTTGATGAAATGTTTTCCTTCTAATAGTCTGCATAGACTGGAGCTTCAATTAAGCATGACTGACATTTGATGAAAGAACGGGTCGACCGTGCTTGTATTCACTGGAATTTAGAAGGGTGAGAGGGTGATTTTACAGAAAGCGGGAGGATCTGAGTATAAGATCAATGAGGCCCTACTGCAGTTGTACCTCTGTAGCAGGAGGTCCTACTACAGAAGGGCCGAATGGCCTACTGCTCCTATTGTCTACAGGGCCCTGGTGAGATCGCACCTGGAGTATTGTGTGCAGTTTTGGTCTCCTTATTTGAGGAAGGACATTCTTGCTATTGAGGGAGTGCAACGTGGGTTCACCAGGTTAATTCCCGGGATGGCGGGACTGTCTTATGCTGAGAGAATGGGTCGACTGGGCATGTATGCACAGATCTTATGGAAACCTAAAATTCTTCAGGGATTGGACAGGCTGGATGTAGAAAATGTTCCCCGATGGGGGAGTCCAGAACACAGTTTAAGAATAAGGGGTGAGGCCATTTAGGACTGAGATGAGGAAAACATCTACACCCAGAGAGTTGTGAATCTGTGGAATTCTCTGCCACAGAAGGCATTGGAGGCCGATTCTCTGGATGTTTTCAAGAGAGAGTTAGATTTAGCTCTTAGAGCTAATGGAATGAAGGCATATGGGGAGAAAGCAGGAACGGGGTACTGATTGTGGATGATCAGCCATGATCATATTGAATGGCGGTGCTGGCCCGAAGGGCCGAGTGGCCTACTCCTGCACCTGTTTACTATGTTTAACATTTTTTGCTCTATATACAAGAAGAAGAATGCATGAAATTTTGAACTGAGCCGTTGTGAATCAGCAAATTTTATTTCAGATTTGTTAGCAAATATTGACGGCCTCTGTTTACAGTGTTTGGTTTCCTCCTGCTTTGAGAGTTTAATTTTGTTTTTCCCTCCCGTTGTTCTTGATTCAAAAGCAGGATAGGAATAATCTGGTGAGTATGAGCTGCTTTTTATTGGCTTGTGCTTGTGCATGTTAACGTGAAGTGTCTACACTTGGTGCGGTGGCTTTCGGTATATTGGCCTGGGTCTTTCTGCAGCCTGCACACTTTTTGAACCTGGTGATTTTTTTAAAAAACTCTTCCGATCTCTTCACATATTCTGAACTGTGTTGGAAAGTGGATGCAGCCGTGAAAATACTGACCTGAAAAGCATTGCGTTCACTGGGTCCTTCCCCTCGCTCAGGCTGGGGAGGCACAGTGGTGCAGCAGTTAGAGCCACTTCCACACAGCGCCAGAGACCCAGGCGAAAGTGGGATAACATATAGTGGGATAACGGCTGAAAAAATAATTGGGACTTCTCTTCCTTCAATCCGGGACATTGCGTGCAAACGTTGCTTGTCCAAGGCCAACAGCATTATAAAAGACCCTACACATCTCCATCATGGACTGAGTTACTTCAGAATTTTGATGATCAGCCATGATCACAATGATGGTGGCGCTGGCCTGAAGGGCCAAATGGCCGCCTCCTGCACCTATTTTCTATGTTTCTATGTAAGTTTGTAGGTTAATTGGCTTGGGTATAAATTGTCCCCAGTGTATATAGGATACTGTTAAGGGGCTGTCCCACCATACAAGCTAATTCAAGAGTTCTCCCGAGTTTCCCCTTATTCGAACCAGGAGAATTACGGTAATAGCTGCTCGTAAGTACTCGTGGCTCTCGTGGACATTTTTCAACATGTTGGAAAATCTTCCCGAGCTTACCGCGTTTCCCGAGTACCTGCCGTTAGCGTTACGAGCTGCTAAGAGACATCCCGAGCTCTGACGTACCCGCTACGTACATTCTATGTGCTTACTACGAGTTTGATTTTTTTCAATCTCGGGAGAGCTCTTGAATTACCTCGTACAGTGGGACAGGCCCTTTAATGTGTGGGGATAGCTGGTCGGGGTGGACTGAGTGGGCAGCAGGACCTGTTTCTGCACTCTATCTCCAAACTAAGCTAAAGATCCTGGTACATTCTGGATCAAACACGCCTCAACCACATTTATCCCGATTAAAATTGGAAGATGCCAAGGACAATTTGTAAATGTTGAGTGGTTGATTCTTCACAATGTGAGCTTTTGAGTGAATGTGGCTGAAGGGCCTGTTTACGTTCTGCTATGATGACTGACTATAAACCTATGAATTTAAAAACCAAATACTAATGCTGCATTACACTGTTCTCAGGCTTGCATGTCTCATGTTTAATCATTTTGCTCCTGTTCCGTGTTGATCACTCCTCCTTTTCAAAAAATGCAATTGCAAAGATATAATTTTAAATGCAAAGTGCTAATGTGGCCACACCAGATGATTGGGGTTTTGTGTAACACGCATCCACAAATTGTGAACCGTTTAGTGTACATATCTGTGTTATCTCATTCATTGAAGTTTCTCTTGGATTTTGTAGAACCCCAACCAAAAACCAGTTGTTTTACGAAAAAGACGACAGAGGATTAAAATAGCAGCAAATTGGGATCTCTTCTATTATAAGTAAGGCATTCATGTTTTCTTTTTACCGGAGCATTATGTAGAGTCTGTAAATCATTACTGTCTCCACTCACCCCCATGGCGTTTGTGTTGAAGAAGATGGTCGCTATTGTAAAACGCACGTGTTGGTATCTTGCTGCATTTGCAACTAAAACACCTTTTCCTTGCGATTGAAGAAAAGCTGAGCGCGGCAGAGTAATACGGTGTGAAAACCAGCTCAACTTGCGACCACACCGACCAACGTGTCCCATCTACACTGTCATATGCTGAGAGAACGGAGCTACTGGGCTTGTACACTCTGGAGTTTAGAAGGATGAGAGGGTATCTCATTGAAACGTATAAGATTATTAAGGGCTTGAACACACTAGAGGAATGGAAACATGTTCCCGGTGTTGGGGGAGTCCAGAACCAGGGGCCACAGATTAAGAATAAGGAGTAAGCCATTTAGAACGGAGATGAGGAAACACCTTTTCACACAGAGTTGTGAGTTGTGAATTCTCTGCCTCAGAGGGAGGTGGAGGCGGGTTCACTGGATGCTTTCAAGAGCGAGCTAGATAGGGAGAGAGAGCTGGATAGGGCTCTTAAAGATAGCGGAGTCAGGGGATATGGGGAGAAGGCAGGGACGGGGTACTGATTGGGGATGATCAGCCATGATCACATTGAATGGCGGTGCTGGCTCGAATAATAAACTCGAAGGGCCGAATGGCCTACTCCTGCATCTATTGTCTATTGTCAATTGTCTAGTACACTAGTCCCACCTGCCTCTGTTTGGTCTCCAAATTTGAGGAAGACATTCTTGCCATTGAGGGAGTGCAGCGTAGGTTTACAAGGTTAATTCCCGGATGGCGGGACTGTCATATGTTGATAGAATGGAGCAGCTGGGCTTATACACTCTAGAGTTTAGAAGGATGAGAGAGGATCTCATTGGAACATATAAGATTGTTAAGGGTTTGGACACGTTAGAGGCAGGAAACATGTTCCCGATGTTGGGGGAAGTCCAGAACCAGGGGCCACTAAGAATAAGGGGTGAGCCATTTAGAACAGAGATTAGGAAACGCTTTTTCACACAGAGAGTTGTGAGTCTGTGGAATTCTCTGCCTCAGAGGGCGGTGGAGGCCAATTCTCTTGATGCTTTCAAGAGAGAGCTGTATAGAGCTCTTAAAGAGTGCAGTCATGGGATATGGGGAGGAGGCGGGAACAGGGTACTGATTGTGGATTGTACAGTGAATGGCAGTGCTGACTCCTGCACCTATTGTCTATTGTAGATGTACCTGTCCAAGTGTTTATTAAACATTGTGACAGCACTCGCCTCAACTCCCTTGGTTCTTGGTTCTTGGTTTCTTGGTCCTCCAAATTATTCCAAAATTGGAATATAAACTGGAGGTGGTGGAGTGGTCGGGTGGCATAAAGCAACAAAATAAGGACGTTTCAACTGGAGGGCCCGTGGTCACACCCGAGGGATGGTGACGACGGCTTGTTAATTGTGGCAGATCTGTATGGAAGAGATTGGAAGAGAAAATAACCTGACTGGAAGTGGGCAGATGCAGCAAACATGATGTGAAACACTGCTGGAAATTCTCTAGAGGGAGAGAGAGAGAGAGAGAGAGAGAGAGAGAGAGAGAGAGAGAGAGAATGGCGCAGCTTGTTAACGTGCACAGGCTGGTTATCTGTTGTAGCAGACAGGGCACAAAGCTAGACGCTGGGGAGGATGTGGTTCCTTGCTGCTTGGACCTTGCTGAGTCAATGCAAGGGAAGAGAGCCATAGAGTGACACAGCGTGGAAACAGGCCCTTAGGCCCAACCTGCCCACACCGGCCAACAATGTCCCAGCTACACTAGTCCCACCTGCCCGCGTCTGGCCCATATCCCTCCAAACCTGTCCTATCCATGTACTTGTCTAATTGTTTCTTTAACGTTGGAATGGTCCCATCCTTTATGGATAAGGGGGAATTCCTTTAGGACCGAGATGAGGAAAATATTTTTCACACAGAGAGTGGTGAGTCTCGGGAATTCTCTGCCACAGAAGGTAGTTGAGGCCAGTTCATTGACTATATTTAAGAGGGAGTTAGATGTGGCCCTTGTGGCTAAAGGGATCAGGGGGTATGGAGAGAAGGCAGGTACGGGATATTGAGTTGGATGATCATCCATGTTCATATTGAATGGCAGTGCAGGCTCGAAGGGCCGAATGGCCTACTCCTGTACCTATTTTCTATGATTCTATCCTCAACTACCTCCACCGGCAGCTCGTTCCATACACCCACCACCCTTTGTGTGGAAAAAGTTACCCCTCAGATTCCTCTTTTCCCCTTCACCTTAAACCTATGTCCTCTGGTCCTCGATTCCCCTACTCTGGGCAAAAGACTGTGTATCTACCCGATCTATTCCTCTCATGAGAGGTCAGAGTGCAATTGAGAATGAAAGAGACAGGTGGCTCGTAGGTTCAGGGTCACCGTGATTCTAACAGTTGGTTTAATATTAAGTGTACTGAGGTACAGTGAAAAGCCTTTTCAGTTCAGTTTAGTTTATTGTCACGTGTACCGAGGTACAGTGAAAAGCTTTTGTTGTGCTCTAACCAGTCAGTGGGAAGACAATACATGATTACAATCGATCCATTGACGGTGCACAGATACATGATAAGGGCATATCGTTCCGTGCAAGGTCAAGCCAGCAAAGTCTGATCAGAGGTAGTCCGAGGGTCACCAACAAGGTAGATATTAGTTCAGCATTACTCTCTGGTTGTGGTTGTGGGACTTGTGTAGAGGGACTTCGGCCCCCTCTCCCTACTATCCTACTGGCCAATGTACAGTCCCTTGAAAATAAAGTGGAGGACTTAAGGGCAAGATTGCTTTATCAAAGGGAGCTGAGGGAATGCTGTGTGTTCTGTTTCACAGAGACATGGCTCACCCCCAGCTCCCCAGACTCAGCGGTCCAGCCTGAAGGGTTCTCCATCCACCGCATGGACCGTACACTGGCATCTGGGAAAGGGAGAAGAGGGGGCGTCTGCCTCATGGTCAACTCTGCGTGGTGCTCAGATGTGGCAGTCCTGTCCAACTCCTGCTCTCCACACCTGGAACATCTGGCGGTGAAGTGCTGTCCCTTCTACCTTCCGAGGGAATTCACCTCCATCATCCTGACCGCGGTCTACATCCCACCCCAGGCAGACGTCCATCTGGCACTGGAGGAGCTGCACGCCGTGGTCAACAAACACCAGACGTCTTACCCCGAGGCATTTACCACCATTGCTGGGGACTTCAATAAGGCAAGCCTAAAGAAATCACTCCCCAACTTCCACCAACATGTCTCCTGCTGCACCAGAGGACCAAACACCCTCGACCACTGCTACACCAGCATCAAGAATGCCTATCGTTCTATCCCTCGCCCTCACATCGGTAAATCCGACCATACCGCGGTGCTGCTTCTCCCTGCCTACAGGCAGCAATTAAAGAGCGCACCCCCAGAGGTGAGGACAGTACAGAGCTGGTCGGGGGGGGGGGGGGCAGAGGAACAACTACAGGACAGTTTGGAGTCTGTAGACTGGGCAATGTTCAAGGACTCGGCAACGGACTTGAACGAATACGCCACAGTCGTTACAGACTTCATTAAGAAATGTGTGGAGGACTGCATGCCTACAAACACCTTCCGAGTGTTTCCCAATCAGAAACCTTGGATCAACTTTGAGATCCGCACTCTTCTGAAGACCAGACACCGGGCATTCATGTCTGATGATACAGTGGTCTATAAGAAGTCCAGATACGACCTTGGTAAGGCCATCAAAAAGGCCAAAAGGGACTTCTGCTCCAAGCTGGAGGATGAGGCAGATGCTCGGCAGCTGTGGCGGGGCCTGAATGCAATCACCTCCTACAAGGCGAAACCAGGAGGTAGCGTGAATGTCGGCAAAACATCACTCCCTGATGAGCTCAATGCGTTTTACGCACGCTTTGAAATGGAGAACACCGATGTGCCTTCCCGAGCCCCCATTCGCTGTGATGGTATTTCAGTCTCAGTCACAGAGGCTGACGTCACGAAATCCTTCAGAGGGGTGAACCCTCGAAAAGCGCCTGGACCTGATGGTATACCTGGTCGTGTTCTAAAAACCTGTGCGGACCAACTGGCTGGAGTTTTTACGGACATTTTCAACCTCTCACTTCTGAGGTCTGAGGTTCCCACCTGCTTCAAAAGGGCATCAATAATACCAGTGCCCAAGAAAAGCAAGGTGACGTGCCTGAATGACTATCGACCTATGGCACTAACGCCTGTGGTGATGAAGTACTTCTAGAGGTTGATCATGGTGCAAATCAACTCCTACCTCGACAACAACCTGGACCCACTGCAGTTCGCTTACCGCCACAACAGATCAACGATGGATGCGATCTCCACTCCGCTCTGGACCACTTGGACAACAAAAACTCATATGTCAGGTTGTTATTCATCGATTACAGCTCGGCAGTTAATACTATCATCCCCTCCAAGCTGGTTACCAAACTCGCAGAACTGGGTCTCTGCGCATTCCTCTGCAATTGGATCCTCGACTTCCTCATTCACAGACCACAGTCTGTTCGTATTGGTGGAAATGTGTCAGACTCGTTAACAGTCAGCATGGGAGCACCTCAAGGCTGCGTGCTCAGCCCCCTGCTATGCTTACTCTACTCATGACTGCGTAGCCGGTCATGGTGCGAACTCCATCATCCAGTTTGCTGACGACACCACTGTTGTGGGACGTATCACTGATGGGGATGAGTCAGAGTATAGAAGAGAGATCGAGCGACTGTCCATATGGTGCCAGCACAATAACCTGGCCCTCAACACCAGCAAAACCAAGGAACTGATTGTGGACTTTGGAAGCAGTAGGATGGGGACCCACAGTCCCTTTTATATCAACGGGTCGATGGTTGAAAGGGTCAAGAGCTTCAAATTCCTGGGCATTCACATCTGTGAAGATCTTTCCTGGTCCGAGAACACTGATGCAATTTTCAAGAAAGCTCATCAGCGCCTCTACTTCCTGAGAAGATTACGGAGAGTCGGTCTGTCAAGGAGGACTCTCTGTAGCTTCTACAGGTGCACAGTTGAGAGCTTGCTGACCGGTTGCATCGTGGCTTGGTTCAGCAACTTGAACGCCCTGGAGAGGAAAAGACTACAAAAAGTAGTAAACACTGCCCAGTCCATCATCGGCTCTGACCTTCCTTCCATCGGGGGGATTTACAGCAGTCGCTGCCTCAAAAAGGCTGGCAGCATCATCAAAGACCCACACCATCCTGGCCACACACTCATCTCCCTGCCACCTTCAGGTAGAAGGTACAGGAACCTGAAGACTGCAACGACCAGGTTCAGGAATAGCTACTTCCCCACAGCCATCAGGCTATTAAACCTGGCTCGGACAAAACCCAGCAAACTAATAACCCATTATCTGTTATTTGCACTTTATCTGTTTATTTATTCATGTGTGTTTATATTTATATATGGTATATGGACACACTGATCTGTTCTGTAGTCAATGCCTACTATGTTCTGTTGTGCTGAAGCAAAGCAAGAATTTCATTGTTCTATCAGGGACACACGACAATAAACTCACTTGAACTTGAACTTGGTGGGATGGTTCATTTGCCTGATAACAGCCGGGAAGAAACTGTCCCTGAATCTGGAGGTGTGCGTTTTCACACTTCTGTACCTTTTGTTATGTACTATCTGTCAAAGAAAAGACTATGCCTGCATACAATCAAGTCATCCACAGTGTACAGATAAAGGATACAACATCGTAGAGTCTGTCCTCACCTTCTCCATCATGGTCTGGTTTGGCTCAGCCACCAAGCACGACACCCGGAGGCTGCAGCGAATCGTCCGATCAGCTGAGAAGGTTATTGGCTGCAACCTTCCCTCCATTGATGAACTGTACACTGCAAGGGCCAGGAAGCGAGCGGGCAAGATCATCTCTGACCCCTCTCACCCTGGCCACAAACTCTTTGAATCACTTCCCTCTGGAAGGCGACTCCGGACTGTCAAAGCTGCCACAGCCAGACATAAAAACAGTTTTTACCCACAAGTAGTTGCTCTACTCAACAGCTAAAAATCTGTAGCCTCCCTTTGATCTGGTATTTTGTTGGTCACATGCTTGATCAATGGTGTTTTATCATGAATGTTTTATTATTATTAATGTTTAGTGTTTTCTGGATCATTCGTAACTGTCACCGTATGTCATGTTGTCACTTGTGGGCGGAGCACCAAGGCAAATTCCTTGTATGTGAATACTTGGCCAATAAACTTACTTTAGTGCATGATTTACGCCTGTTTAAAGATTGTTGAATGGTGTTAAAATGCCATTTATAGGTGGGTGGTCAGGACCGCTCTCTAGCCAGTGAGAGTTCGGTTACCTTGCCTGATAAGATCCGGCAAGAAACAGTCCCTGAATACTTGAGCCACAAAGACACTCTCAATGTCCCTGGAACACATTGCGTGCAGTTCTGGCCGCCCCCATCACAGGAAAGATGTGCAGGCTTTGGGGAAGGTGCAGATATGATTTACCAGAATGCCACCTGGATTACAAATTCATACGTTCTGGCAGCAGAATTAGGTCATTCTGCCCATCTGGTTCAATCATGGCTGTTCTATCTTACCCTCCGAACCCCACTCTCCTGCTTTCTCCCCATAAAACATGACACCCGCGCTAATCAAGAATCATCTGTTAATCTCGACTTTAAAAATAGCCATTTTCTTCCTGATTATTCCCGATGTTGGGGGAGTCCAGAACCAGGGGCCACAGTTTAAGAATAAGGGATTAGCCATTTAGAACGGAGATGTGGAAACACTTTTTCTCACAGAGAGTGGTGAGTCTGTGGAATTCTCTGCCTCACAGGGCGGTGGAGGCCGGTTCTCCGGATGCTTTCAAGACAGAGCTGGATAGGGCTCTTAAAAATAGCGGAGTCAGGGGATATGGGGAGAAGGCAGGAACGGGGTACTGATTGGGGATGATCAGCCATAATCACATTGAAGTGGCTCGAAGGGCCAAATGGCCAACTCCTGCACCTATTGTCTATTGTTTTGGCCTACACAGCCACTTGTGGCAATTAATTCCACCGATTCACCATCCTCTGAATAAATAAGTTTCTCCTCATCTTTCTAAAACTATGTCCTTTTATTCTGATGCCACGGTGTTTTGGCTACAGGGAGAGGTTGGACAGACTTGGATTCTTTTCTCTGGATTGTAGAAGTTTGAGGGGAGACGATAGAAGTGTATAAAACTGAGAGGCATAGATAGGGTCGACAGTCAGAACCTGTTCCCCCAGGGTATAAATGTCCAACATTAGAGGGTTCAGCTATGAGGTGAGTGGGGGAAAGTGTAATGGAGATGTACGGGGCAAGTTTTTTAAGTCGATGGAGGTGACAATAAGTGCAGGAGTAGGCCCTTCGAGCCAGCACCCCCATTCAATGTGATCATGGCTGATCATCCCCAATCAGTACCCCATTCCTGCCTTCTCCCCATATCCCCTGACTCCGCTATCTTTAAGAGCCCTAGCTAGCTCTGTCTTGAAAGCATCCAGAGAACCGGCCTCCACCGCCCTCTGAGGCAGAGAATTCCACACTCACCACTCTCTGTGAGAAAAAGTGTTTCCTCATCTCCGTTCTAAATGGCTTACTCCTTATTCTGAAACTGTCACATCTTCTCGACAAAACGACGTGGTAACGGTAAAACTTTTGCATATTCCGGTAGAGATTTACCCCCTGGAGTCCGAAATCGGTTTATCTGAAAAAGTTGTGCTTTATTTCTTGAGTTAGTTATGAAAATATTCACAAATCCGATAAATGTTTAAAATAAACGAGATAGTCTCGCTGATGACGTCACAATTGGTCCGTTGCGCGCGGCCTGTGCTAACTTCCATGCCCTGCGAGTGACATCACAACCCTCCGTCAAACTCGCAGTCCTTCGGTTGATGCCCGCTCCCCCCCTCTGCTCCCCCCACTTTCCTCCTCCCTCACCCGCCTTTCCCCCCCCTCCAATATCAAGAGGGGTGGTTAGTGTGGGAGGTGGTTAGTGTGTGTGTGTGCCGCCGCAAGCCACCACCCGCCCACATCCCCCCCCCCCCCCCCCCCCCCCGCAACCGCACATTGAGGGGACGGGGCCCAATGGGTCCTACTTGGTCTTGATATGCAATAAAAATCTAGATAGCAATTTTGTTTGTTACTTAAATGCTGATGTGGATCTCATAAAATAATCTGAGATGTATAATCTGTCATCCCACCAGATTTCAGATGGACCATGCCAAATCTAACTTAATCTGGAATTATAAAACGAGAGAAGAATTGCGAGATGCTTTTGAAGCGGAGATGAGAGCGTTTAACATCGACAGGGAGCTGGGCAGTGCCAGTGTCATCTCATGGAATCACCAGGAGTTTGAGGTAAAAGAAAATAGCTATTCTGTTCAAAACTCATGCAATATTTCTTGTGTCAAAAGGAACTGCACATGCTGGTTTACACCAAAGATAGGCACAGAGTGCTGGAGTAACTCAGCGGGTCAGGCAGCATCTGTGGAGAACATGGATAGGTGACATTTCACAGAGTGCTGGAGTAACTCAGCGGGTCAGGCAGCATCTGTGGAGAACATGGATAGGTGACGTTTCACAGAGTGCTGGAGTAACTCAGCGGGTCAGGCAGCATCTGTGGAGAACATGGATAGGTGACGTTTCACAGAGTGCTGGAGTAACTCAGCGGGTCAGGCAGCATCTGTGGAGAACATGGATAGGTGACGTTTCACAGAGTGCTGGAGTAACTCAGCGGGTCAGGCAGCATCTGTGGAGAACATGGATAGGTGACGTTTCACAGAGTGCTGGAGTAACTCAGCGGGTCAGGCAGCATCTGTGGAGAACATGGATAGGTGACGTTTCACAGAGTGCTGGAGTAACTCAGCGGGTCAGGCAGCATCTGTGGAGAACATGGATAGGTGACGTTTCACAGAGTGCTGGAGTAACTCAGCGGGTCAGGCAGCATCTGTGGAGAACATGGATAGGTGACGTTTCACAGAGTGCTGGAGTAACTCAGCGGGTCAGGCAGCATCTGTGGAGAACATGGATAGGTGACGTTTCACAGAGTGCTGGAGTAACTCAGTGGGTCAGGCAGCATCTGTGGAGAACATGGATAGGTGACGTTTCACAGAGTGCTGGAGTAACTCAGCGGGTCAGGCAGCATCTGTGGAGAACATGGATAGGTGACGTTTCACAGAGTGCTGGAGTAACTCAGCGGGTCAGGCAGCATCTGTGGAGAACATGGATAGGTGACGTTTCACAGAGTGCTAGAGTAACTCAGCGGGTCAGGCAGCATCTGTGGAGAACATGGATAGGTGACGTTTCACAGAGTGCTGGAGTAACTCAGCGGGTCAGGCAGCATCTGTGGAGAACATGGATAGGTGACGTTTCGGGTTGGGTCTGAAAAAGGGTCTGGAGCCAAAAAGCCACCTATCCTTTTTCTTCAGAGATGTTGCTTGACCCACTGAGTTACTCCAGCACGCCGTGTCTATCTTCAATACCTCTTATTGTATTCCCTTTTATGTACCCTTTGTGATAACAGTGCATGTCAAATTCCTTCCTCTTTGCCTCTCACCGCCTCCCTCTTTCTCCTCCTTTAGTTTAATATTGTCACGTGTACAGAGGTACAGTGAAAAGCTTTTGTTGCGTGCTACCCAGTCGGTAGAAAGACTGTACACGATTGCAATCGAACCGTCCGCAGTGTTCAGATACAGGATAAAGGGAATAACGTTTAGTACAGATGAAGTCCAGTAAAGTTTATTTAAAGGTAGTCTGAGGGTCTCCAATGAGGTAGATGGGAGTTCACTTCATAAGTTCTACGAGCAGAATTAGGCCATTCGGCCCACCAAGCCTACTCTGCCATTCAACCATGGCTGATCTATCTCTCCCTCTCAAACACATTCTCCTGCCTTCTCCCCATAGCCCCTGACACCCGTACTAATCAATAATCTATCTATCTCTGCCTTAACAATATCCATTGAATTGGCCTCCACAGCCGTCTGTGGCAAAGAATTCCACAGATTCACCTAAAGAAATATCTCTCCGTGACATGCGCGGGTTTTCTCCGGGACCTCCAGTTTCCTCCCACACTCCAAAGACGTCCAAAGAAGGTTTGTAGGTTAATTATCTTGGTATAAATGTAAAATTGTCCCTAGTGTGTGTGGGATCGCGTTAGTGTTTGGGAATCGCAGAGACGGAGCACCGAAGGGCCTGTTACGGCGCTGTATCTCTAAGCTCTCAACTCAGCAGGACAGCCAGCAGCTCTGGAGAGATGGAATGGATGACAATAGACAATAGGTGCAGGAGTAGGCCATTCGGCCCTTCGAGCCAGCACCGCCATTCACTGTGATCACGGCTGATCATCCCCAATCAGTACCCCGTTCCCGCCTTCTCCCCATATCCCCTGACTCCGCTATCTTATAAGCCCTATCTAGCTCTCTCTTCAAAGTATCCAGAGAACATATTCTGTTGCGCTGCTGCGAGAAAGAATTTCATTGTTCTATCTGGGACATCTGGGCGGTTATCTAGCTCTCTCTTGAATGACGTTTCGAGTTGAGGCCCTTCTTCAGAACGTCACCCATTCCTTCTCTCCAGAGATGCTGCCTGTCCCAGTTGCTCCAGCATTTTGTGTCTATCTTCGTGGTAAACCAGCATCTGCAGTTCCTTTCTAGAGATATTAATAGAATATTGACTGGCCTTGAGGGGGATACGACATATATTGCCTGAAGTAGATTCATATTGCCCGAGTCGAAGACGAGGGCAATATGGATCTAGTGAGGGCAATATATGTCGTATCTCCCGAAAGAGGACAGTCAATATTGTTATTATTACCCATTATCAGACATCTAGAGGAAAATCTGAACATCTCATATGATATGAATGTATCTATACATTTTGCAATATGCATTGCAACATTGTAAATAAGGGTACTAAAACCATTCCAACATTGTAAATAAGGGTACTAAAAGAATGTAACATTTATGTTTCATTTATGTAATTTATGTAATTCATTTATGTGACAATGTGAAGGTCGAACTTTTAAATCGGGAACCTCTTCTCGCAACCGGCTGCCATTTTTTTTTTTTTAAGATAAATTTTAAATTTCGCACGCAGCATCACGTTGCCGTCACGCAGCGTCACGTTGCCAAGTTCCCGGATGTGAGACCAGGGGAATATAAGACTATATTCCCCGCTGTTTAAACAGGTAAAGTCCATAGGCGTTCGCTAGAAAGGGGAATATAAGAAAATATTCCCCTGTTAGCGCTGCTGCCAGTAAAAAGGAAGGGAATACAATTTCGTAAAAGCATACCTCAGATGGATGATATGGGTAATAATGTACTTTATTTCTCTGTGTGCTGTATTCCTGTTTCCGGACTCTTTCGATGTATATTTAAATTTAAAATAAAAAATTCAGAACCTCGAGGATGGGCGGCAGGGTGGCGCAGCGGTAGAGTTGCTGCCCCACAGCGCCAGAGACCCAGGTTGCATCCTGGCCACGGGTGCTGTCTGTACGGAGTTTGAACGTTCTCCGCGTGACCTGCGTGGGTTTTCTCCGGGTGCTCCCGTTTCCTCCCACGCTCCAAAGACATAGAATCATAGAACATAGGTGCAGGAGTAGGCCATTCGGCCCTTCGAGCCAGCACCACCATTCAATATGATCATGGCTGATCATCCAACTCAGTATCCTGTACCTGCCTTCTCTCCATACCCTCTGATCCCTTCAGCCACAAGGGCCACATCCAACTCCCTCTTAAATATAGCCAATGAACTGGCCTCAACTACCTTCTGTGGCAGAGAATTCCAAAGACTCACCACTCGCTGTGTGAAAAATGTTTTCCTCATCTCGGTCCTAAAGGAATTCCCCCTCATCCTTAGACAGACGTACAGGTTTGTAGGCTAATTGGCCTAGTGCGTGTAGGATGGTGTTAATGTTCGTGGGTCGGCGCTGGCCAAAGGGCCTGTTTCTGCTCTATATCTCTAAGCTAAATGCTGTAAATGACGGATGTGTTTCGAAGGATGAGAGGATGTCTCAGTGAAACATATAATAAGATTGTTAAGGGCTTAGACACACTAGAGGCAGGAAACATGTTCCCGATGTTGGGGGAGTCCATAACCAGACGACGAATGGAGACGACGAAACACTATTTCTCACAGAGAGTTGTGAGTCTGTGGAATTCTCTGCCTCAGAGGGCGGTGGAGGCCGGTTCTCTGGATGCTTTTAAGAGAGAGCTAGATAGGGCTCTTAACGATAGCGGAGTCAGGGGATATGGGGAGAAGGCAGGAACGGGGTACTGATTGGGGATGTTCAGCCATGAATGACGGTGCTGGCTCGAAGGGCTGAATGACCTACTCCTGCACCTATTGTCCATTGTTCTTTGTTGTGTTGTATTCCTGTTGGCTGTAAGGTTGATTTCACACATGCCTGTGGCAACTAGTGCGGTTTCTACTCTGAATTGTCTTCCTAGTGCCTAGTATTTTCCTTCCTCAGGTTAAGTACGATTGCCTCGTGGATGAAATCAAAATTGGGGATTACTATCTGCGCCTGCTTCTGGAAGAAGGGGAGAACGAGGAGACTGGTGCCATCAAGAGATCGTAAGCCTGACTGCATTTTTTACACATGCCTTTGTTTAAAGTCAAACAGTGTGGAAACGGGCCCTTCGGCCCAACTTGCCCTCACCAGCCAACAGGCCCCATCTACACTAGTCCCACCTGCCCGCGTTAGGTCCGTATCCCTCTAAACCTCTACTCTCCATGTATTTGTCTAAATGTTTCTTAAACGTTGCAATAGGACCTCCTCTGGCAGCTCGTTCCATACACCCAGCACCCCTTTGTGTCAAAAAAAGCTACCTCTCAGATTCGTGTTCCTTGATTCCTCAACTCTGGGCAAGAGACTCTGTGCGTCTACTCAATCTATTCCTCTCATGATTTTGTACACCTCTATTAGATCACCCCTTCCGCAGGAGTGGAAGGCAACCTCATCTCCATTACACAGCTACATCTCTTCACCAGATAAAAGCTGTCCAGGGCCTGACCTCCCCAGAAGCTCAACAGACTTGGTACTGGAGTTGGGCGTTTCAATGCCAGCATGTGGAGATAGATGGGGGCTCCGCCAGAGCCCAGCCTGTGACTGCGGAGCAGAACACCAGACAGCCACCCATGTCATCTCTGGGTGCCCGCTCTACCACCCACCAATAGACAGTAGGTGCAGGAGTAGGCCATTCGGTCCTTCGAGCCAGCACCGCCATTCAATGTGATCATGGCTGATCATCCACAATCAGTACCCTGTTCCTGCCATCTCCCCATATCCCCTATATAGCTCTATCTTGAAAGTATCCAGAGAACCTGTCTCCACCACCCTCTAAGGCAGAGAATTCCACAGACTCACCACTCTCCCTGAGAAAAAATGTTTCCTCGTCTCCGTTCTAAATGGCTTACTCATTCTTAAACTGTGGCCCCTGGTTCTGGACTCCCCCAACATCGGGAACATGTTTCCTGCCTCTAGCGTGTCCAAACCCCTAACAATCTTATATGTTTCAATGAGATCCCCTCTCTTCCTTCTAAACTCCAGAGTATACAAGCTTTAGTGGGTTTTTTCCCCCTCTTGCTAATCCCTTTTCAATGTGTGCATTTGTTGCAGGTATGAATTTTTCAATGAGTTGTATCATCGCTTCCTCCTTACCCCGAAAGTGAATATGAAGTGTTTATGTTTACAAGCTTTGACCATTGTGTACAGCAAATGCTATGAGGAGATCGGACCCTTCACTGACACCAAATACATTGTCGGCATGCTGGACAGGGTGAGCGCTACAAATCCTTTTGAACTTCCTTCATAGCTTAGCTCGTCTGTAAAAAAACTGCACATGGGGCAAACTTAGCTCTGGAGTTGCTGTTCTGCTCTAGGGTGGAATTGGACCCAATTTCACACTCTTTGCTTTACAAATAATAATAATATTAATAATATATTTTATTGTCATTGCACATATGTGCAACGAGATTTGGTATGCAGCTTCCATCCGATAGTCATAAGTTAAATAACTAATACAATTTAGATACCCCAAGAAAACATCATTTATATTTGTTTTAAAAAGAACAGTAAAACAGTCTAAAGTGCAAATATGTCTGTGCCGGGTCGATGTGCGTGAATACAGTTCATGGGGGTGGCATGGGGGGGGGGGGGTGGGGGCACTCAGCAGGGCCGGTTCAGAGCAGCTATAGCTCTGGGGATGAAGCTGTTCTTGAGTCTGGAGGTGCGGGCGTACAAGGCCTTGTAACGTCTGCCGGAAGGGAGTAGTTCGAACAGTCCATTACAAGGGTGAGAGGGGTCTTTGTGGATGCTGAAGGCCTTCCTGAGGCACCGTGTGTAGTAGATGCCCTCCAAGGCTGGTAGCTGTGTCCCAATAATCCTCTGCGCAAATTGAACTTAACTGTGTCCCGAGCTTGTATTGTTGTCCTTTGTAAAAAAATGTCAAATGGGTTTAGGCAAACAAGGCTGGAGGAACTCTGCGGGCAAGGCAGCATCTATGGAGAGAAGAAATAGGCGACGTGTATAGATGCTGCCTATATTGACGTATTTCTTCTCTCCAGACATGTATAGATGTTGCCTCACCCGCTGAGTTCCTCCAGCATTTTTGTTTACCTTTCGATTTTTTTTCCAGCACATGCAGTTCTTTCTTAAACGAATGATTTTGGGCATGTGTGGTGGAAACATTAAAATAATAGGTGCAGGAGTAGGCCATTTCGCCCTTCGATCCAGCACCACCATTCAATATGATCATGGTTGATCATCCAAAATCAGTACCCCGTTCCTGCTTTCTCCCCATATCCCTTGATTCCGTTAGCCCTAAGAGCTAAATCTAAAGGGCCTGTCCCCACTTTCACGACCTTTTTTACTCGTGGACATTTTTCATCAGGCTAGAAAAACGCCCCGACCTACTTGATGGCATGAGTACCTACAACTAGCATCACGGCCCGCTACGACCTCGTGACTACTGAGAGTACGAGTCAAGGGCAAACTCGGCAGAGGTCGTGAATTAGGTCGTGAAAGTGGGACAGGCCCTTAACTCTCTCTTGAAAACATCCAGTGAATAGGATTTAAGGGATTTATTCCTTCTGTGTACAGAGGGCTTGCTCAGTTGGAAGTCACGAGCCTATCTATGCATTTACGATGATTTCTGATTTGGCTACAAATGGTTCATCGAGTTTCTCAGTAACCTGTTTGCTAAAGCTGACTACACGTCTGAAGAAGGGTCTCGACCCGAAACATCACCATTTCCTTCGCTCCATAGATGCTGCCTCACCCGCTGAGTTTCTCCAGCATTTTTGTCTGCACATTGTACCGAGTGACAATAGACAATAGATGCAGGAGTAGGCCATTCGGCCCTTCGAGCCAGCACCGCCATTCAATGTGATCATGGCTGATCATCCCCAATCAGTACCCCATTCCTGCCTTCTCCCCATATCCCTGACTCCACTATCTTTAAGAGCCCTATTAAGTGCCCTGGTTTGTGACAGGATTTTGGTTCCTAGTCTGTCGGTACAAATGAAAGCATTTGAAGAACAATCATGCAGTGGTGTAGCGGTGGAGTTGCTGCCTCACAGCGCCAGGGACCCAGGTTCGATCCCGACCACGGGTGCTGTCTGTGCGGAGTTTGCACGTTCTCCCCGTGACCGGCACGGGCATTCCTCCGGGTGCTCCGGTTTGACTCGTCATCACAATCATGTACACAGTTTGTACGTTTAACAAGATCATTTTGTGCGGAAGGTGATGCTGTGTTTGAAATAACTGCAGGCGAGCCGATCGCTCCCTTTGGTTCTCACGTCGAAGATGCAAAGTAAATATCAGCTGACGTTACTATTGTGTTTTTGCAGTGTACGGACAAACTGGAGAGGGATCGACTCATTCTGTTTCTCAACAAACTGATTCTTAACAAGGTGAGGAAATATCTCAATTTCTAAATTGTTACCTGGCTAACTGTGTGAAAAGCTGGACCTAGGTATTACTTCAGAAGGAACTGCAGATGCTGGAAAAATCGAAGGTAGATAAAAATGCTGGAGAAACTCAGCAGGTGAGGCAGCATCTATGGAGCGAAGGAATAGGTGACGTTTTTGCTCCATAGATGCTGCCTCACCCGCTGCGTTTCTCCAGCATTTTTCAGGGTCTCGACCCGAAACGTCGCCTATTCCTTCGCTCCATAGATGCTGCTTCACCCGCTAAGTTTCTCCAGCATTTTTTATCTACCTTACATAGTTATTGTTAATACTTGCGTAATAAAGAACTGCAGATGCCGGTTTAAATCGAAGGCAGACACAAAATGCTGGAGTAACTCAGCGGGTGAGGCAGCATCTCTGGAGAGAGGGAATGGGTGACGTTTCGGGTCGAGACCCTTCTGCAGACGACCCTCCTGGGATGGCACGACTTCCATATGAAGAAAGACTGGATAGACTCGGCTTGTACTCGCTGGAATTTAGAAGATTGAGCGGTGATCTCATAGAGACTTACAAAATTCTTAAGGGGTTGGACAGGCTAGATGCAGGAAGATTGTTCCCGATGTTGGGGAAGTCCAGGACAAGGGGTCACAGTTGAAGGATAAGGGGGAAGTCTTTTAGGACCGAGATGAGAAAATCGTTTTTCACACAGAGAGTGGTGAATCTGTGGAATTCTCTGCCGCAGAAGGTAGTTGAGGCCAGTTCGTTGGCCATATTTAAGAGGGAGTTGGATGTGGCCCTTGTGGCTGAAGGGATCAGGGGGTATGGAGAGAAGGCAGGTACAGGATACTGAGTTGGATGATCAGCCATGATCATATTGAATGGCGGTGCAGGCTCGAAGGGCCGAATGGCCTACTCCTGCACCTATTTTCTATGTTTCTATGCAGACTTATGTCAGGGGAGTCGGCAGGACAAAGATAGAATGTAGTCGGAGACAGAAAGACTGGTGGGAGAACTGGGAAGGGGATGGAGAGAGAAGTTGACTCGGAATGGTCAATGTTCATACCGCTGAGGTGTAAAGTTTTTCACTGTACACTGGCCCACGTGACTGATAGATTAAACTAAAGTTTATTATTAATACCTTTAGTTCAATTTATCATTGTTACTTGTGCCGAGGTACAGGGAAAAGCTTTTTGCTGCGTGCAGTCCAGTCAGCGAGAAGCCTACACAGGATTACAATCAAGCTGGCCACAGTGCATCGATACGGCATAAAAGAGTATTAATATCTGTAGGAGTAATTAATGTGACTGAATAAATATACGCCAATCATTAAAGTGAACACCAAGAATTACAGGTGAGGAGTAGAGAGCATATTGACCGGTTGCATCGCGGCCTGGTTCGGCAACTTGAACGCCCAGGGACGAAAGAGATAATTAATAGTTGTAAGCACTGCCCCGGTCCATCGCCAGCTCTGACCTGCCCCCCATCGAAGGGATCTATCGCAGTCGCTGCCTCAAAAAGGCAGCCAACATCATCAGAGACCCACACCAACCTGGCCACGCTCTCATCTCGCTGCTACCATCGGGAAGAAGGTACAGGAGCCTGAAAACTGTCACGCCCAGGTTCAGGAACAGCTTCTTCCCGACAGCCATCTGTGTCCTGAATACTGTGGACACACACTCAACTACAGGCTGGTTGCACTAGGCTCTAGGCCCTTCATTTTACACTAATATTAGTGCACACTCTGGAGTATGGAAGGATGAGAGGGAATCTCATTGAAACATATAAGATTCTTAAGGGTTTGGACGTACTAGAGGCAGGAAACATGTTGGGGGAGTCCAGAACCAGGGGCCACAGTTTAAGAATAAGGGGTAAGCCATTTAGAACGGAGACGAGGAAACACTTTTTCTCACAGAGAGTGGTGAGTCTGTGGAATTCTCTGCATCAGAGGGCGGTGGAGGCCGGTTCTCTGGATGCTTTCAAGAGAGAGCTAGATAGGGCTCTTAAAGATAGCGGAGTCAGGGGATATGGGGAGAAGGCAGGAACGGGGTACTGATTGTGGATGATCAGCCATGATCACATTGAATGGCGGTGCTGGCTCGAAGGGCCGAATGGCCTACTCCTGCACCAATTTTCCATGTCTATTGTCTATTAGGGTTTTTTAATTTATTAAGCTTGACGATGATACTGTATGTCCGTGACCCTCGCTAGGTGCAGAGTAATTTGTTGTTTTTGCAATAAAGTACACAAAGTCTCCACAAAGGCACTGACAACGTTACAAAATGAACTCATCCCTTCTTCACCCTCCCCACCCCACTCCACCCCACCAGGTTCTCGACAGCCGCCATGCCAGGTCCCTCTTTGTTCTCGGAGGCACAGCCCACCCATATTATAAAAATACTTTTATTGACAGCTGCGAGTATATTATTTACAGTTGCGTTCAGTTTAGTTTATTGTCGTGTACCGAGGTGCAGTGAAAAGCTTTAGTTGTGAGCTAACCAGTCAGCGGAAAGACAATACATGATTACAATCGAGCCGTTTACGGTGCACAGATACATGATAAAGGGAATAACGTTTAGTGCAAGGTAAAGCCAGTAAAGTCCGATCAAGGATAGTCCGAGGGTCTCCAAAGAGGTAGATAGTAGTTCAGCACCGCTCTCTGGTTGTTGGTAGGATGGTTCAGTTGTCTGATCACAGTTGGAAGAAGCGATGTGAATATTGGTTTCTCTAACTTCAAGTAACCCTTGCTTTCCCTCTCTCTCCGACTCTCCCCCATTCACAAATCATACTTCTGCATCCCTTGCCCGATGGGAGAGGGGAGAAGAGGGATTGGTCAGGGTGAGACTGGTCCTTGATGATGCTGCTGGCCTTGCCGAGGCAGCGTGAGGTGCAGATAGAGTCAGTGGAAGGGAGGTTGGTTTGTGTGATGATCTGGGCTGCCTCCACAATTCGCTGCAATTTCTCGCGGTCCCGGGTGGAGCTGTTCCCAAACCGAGCAAACCCGATAAAATGCTGTAATTTACTGTTTTCGGTACAAATGACAATTAAACACTCTTGAACCGTCGTTTGTTGTAGAAAAATGTAAAGGAGATCATGGATTCGACTGGAGTGCGAACCCTTGTGGACTTGCTAACGCTGGCTCACCTCCATACAAGCAGAGCCACCGTCCCACTGCAGGTGAGAACCACTTATTTATCCTACAGGTGCTGGTTTGCACTGAAGATAGACACTAAATGCCGTTACACTTCCGTTTAGTTTAGTATCACGTGTACCGAGGTACAGTGAAAAGCCTTTGCTAGCTGTCAGCAGAAACACTATGCATGATCACAATCGAGCCATTTAGTGTGCAAGTACATGATACGGGAGTAACATTTAGTGCAAGGTAATGGCAGCAAAGTCCGATCAAGGATAGTCTGAGGTCACCAATCAGACAGATAGTAGTTCAGGACCGCTCTCTGGTTGTGGTAGGATGGTTCAGTTGCCTGATAACGGCCGGGAAGAAACTGTCCCTGAATCTAGAGGTGTGTGTTTTCACACTTCTGTACCTTTCTAGCGTAGAGCTGGAGTAACTCAGCGGGACAGGCAGCACCTCTGGAGAGAAGGAATGGGTGATGTTTTGTGTCGAGACCCTTCTTCAGTCTGAGATTCTGGGGAGAAGGAGACCAGAGGTACGGATCGGTACAAAGAGCATGTAAGGTGTGAAAAGGATAGTTCAAAGCAGATGCTGATCAAGGGAATGTGGAATGATTCCTTGTTGCCTGAGGGGAAGGTGACAACGAGGCGTACAAACAGTAAAATTAACCAGGAGGACGGTGAAGCCAGATAGACACAAAATGCTGGGATAACTCAGAGGGACAGGCAGCATCTCTGGAGAGAAGGAAGGGCAAGGTGTGAAAAGGGGTGACCTTTTGGCTCGAGACCCTTCTTCAGACTCGGAGTTCCGGGAAAGGGAAACTGGAGATATGGAAGGGCAAGGTGTGAAAGGATAGATCAAAGCAGATGTTGATGAAGGAAATGTAGAATTAATAGTTGGCTCTGTGGAAGGTGACAACGAGGCTTAATGGCCTGCCACTAGCCCGTTCACAGCTTAAGGATAAGGGGGAAATCCTTTAAGACCGAGATGAGAAAGACTTTTTTCACACAGAGAGTGGTGAGTCTCTGGAACTCTCTGCCACAGAGGATAGTTGAGGCCAGTTCATTGGCTATATTTAAGAGTGAGTTGGATGTGGCCCTTGTGGCTAAGGGGATCAAAGGGTATGGAGAGAAGGCAGGTACGGGATACTGAGTTGGATGATCAGCCATGATCATATTGAATGGCGGTGCAGGCTCGAAGGGTTGACTGGCCTACTCCTGCACCTAATTTCTATGTTTCTATGTTTCTATGTTATTTGCGTGTCACGCAGATGGCGCACAAAGATTTTGTACATCACAAAATCCTGCGTGGTCGTGTGTCACTGGCTATGTCATCGTGCACCATGTGCGCGTAATGCGCATCACGTGCGTGTCACGTCGTGCGTATTGACACGTAAATGATTTTGAGTAAATTAGGCGCAAATGACGGCCAAGTGGGACAGGCCCTTTACAATCAATAATATTTAATCAGGAGGACGGTAAAACTGGACAGAGAACTAGGGTGGGGAGAGGGACGGAGTGAGAGGGAAAGCAAGGGCTACTTGAAGTTAGAGAGATATCAATGTTCACACAGCTGGGTTGTAAGCTGCCCAAGCGGGAGCCGCAGTTTATGTTGAGATGGCATGATCATTGAGAAATCACGGCGGTGGTGTTTAATTTCCAGAGCAACGTTATTGAAGCAGCACCTGACATGAAGAGGGAAAGTGAAAAGGAGTGGTACTTTGGCAATGCGGACAAGGAGCGACTGGGCCCTTACAGCTTCGAAGAGGTACATTTCATTGGAATCTAATCTGTAACCAAGCGCTGCCAAACCTTACCAATTCTCTACAACCTGGACCACTGGGAGTTATAGAATAATGATACACTTTAATAATAATCATCATAATACACTTTATTACCATTGTAAATACATACAAGGCCATTTCAGGCCCACTGCCCGAGCGGAGCTCCAACGTATCAGATAAATAAATAACGACAAATAATAACGGCAAGAAAACTGTCAAGTCAGAATGTGCAATATTCCACAGTGTAGTGTTATAGCAGTACAAAGTGTTGGCTATTGGGGGTGTGTGTGTGTTCAGTTCAGAGTGGTGATGGCCTTGGGGTAGAAACTGTTTGTTAATCTTGTGGTATGTGTGCGCTTTGATGGGCCTGTAACGCTTTCCTGAGGGAGGAGAGTGACACAGCGTGGAAACAGGCCCTTCGGCCCAATGTGCCCACACCGGCCAACATGCCCCCATCTACATTAGTCCCACCTGCCCGCTTTTGGCCCATATCCCCTCTCAACCTGTCCTGCCCATGCACACACCCTAATGTTTGTTAAACGTTTCAACAGTCCCTGCTCAACAGCCTCCTCCAGCAGTTCGTTGCACACACCCACCACCGTGTATGAAAAAGCTACCTCAGCTTCCTTCTCCCCTCCCCACACCGTACACACGTACAAAGACGTACAGGTCTGTGGGTTAATTGGCTTGGCAAATGGAAAAATTGTCGCTAGTGGATGTGTAGGATGGTATTAATGTGTGGGGATCACTGGTCGGTGCGGACTCGGTGGGCCGAAGGGCCTGTTTCCACGCTGTATCTCTAAAACTAACCTAAAAAACTTAACACCATAAATATAAGTTCTCTGGTTTGTGATTCCCCTTCTATGGACAAGCGTCTACCCAATCTATTCCTCTCATGATTTTGTACATCTATAAGATCACCCCTCCCCTTCTGTGCTCCAAGATTAGGGCCCTTGGATAGAGAGTGCATTATCACATGTGGGATGCTCTAGCTGTTCTTGTATGGGGGGCACAGAGACGCAACTAGTACACAGTTGCTGCCTAACAACAGCAGAGACGCGGGTTCCATCCTGGCTACGGGTGCTACTTGTACGGAGCTCCCTGCGATCGCGTGGGTTTCCTCTCGGTTTCTTTCCACATTCCAAAAGCGTGGGGGTTTGTAGGTTGAAGATAGGCGCAAAATGCTGGAATAACTCAATGGGCCAGGCAGCATCTCTGGAGAGAAGGAATGAGTGACGTTTCGGGTCAAGACCCTTCTTCGGACTGATGTCAGGGGAGTGGGCGGGACAAAGATGGTATGTAGTTGGAGAACTGGGAAGGGGATGGAGAGAGAGAGGGAAAGCAAGGGCTATCTGAAGTTAGAGAAGTCAACTTTCATACCGCTGGAGTGTAAGCTGCACAAGTGAAATATGAGGTGCTGTTCCTCCAATTTGCGCTGGGCCTCACTCTAACAATGCAGGGGGTCAGATTGGGAATGGTAGGTTGAGTTAAAGCACTGAGCAATGATAAGGTTGGAGCAGTGGCGGTCTGGCCAGGGTGTCAGCTTGCCCGATGGCAAGTGGGCCGCCCCCTATATCAAGTGGGCCCCCTTTGTCTCCAGGCAACCAATATTTTTAGACCCAGTCCGCCACTATGTTGGAAGCTTTAGAGGGCAGAGAGCAGAAATCAGTAATGGAGTTTGAATTAAACCAGCATCTATCTGCAGTTCTTTCCTCCATGGGATTTGTAGGTTAATTGGTTTCTGTAAAAATTGCCTGTAGTGTGTAGCATGGAACTAGTGGGCAGGTGATTGATGGCCCGAGTGGACTGGGTGGGCCGAAGGGTGTGTATCCACTCTATGAAGCTAGAGCACCATGCCAGGGTACTAAGGATGGGTTTTTGTCCACTCTGTTTTCACCATTTGGGAATTGTATGTCAGGGAAAAGCCTAACCTACAAATCAGATTATTGTAAGTAAGTTTATTGGCCAAGTATTCACATACAAGGAATTTGCTTTGGTGCTCCGCCCACAAGTAACAACATGACATACGGTGACAGTTACGAATGACTCAGAAAACACTAAACGTTAATAATAATAAAACATTAATGATAAAACACCATTGATTAAGCATGTGAACCAACAAAATACCAGATCAATGGGAGGCTACAGATTTTTGGCTGTTAAAGTGGATCTGTTTATTTGAAGTATTGTTGGGCTCCCCCTCTAACCTCAGCTGTGGTAAATGGGTTCACGGGAGGGATGGAAGTAGGTGGGATAACGGGAGAATCAGTGTGAGCGAGGGCCGGGGAGGGGAACACAGGAAAATGGGTGGGAGGTATTACGGAGTTTGCACATTCTCCCCGTGACCACCTGGGTACAATGCACAAGTATGCAAAGGGTCGCCGCGTATAGGGCGCCGAGAGGGTTATAAAAGTATTCAATATAGTCCGGATTGTCGCCCCTCCCCCCCCCCCCCCCCCCCCCCAACCCGGGTCCCTCTTTGTTCTATGGTGGGGCCCACCCACGCCGGGTCTCTCTGGATGTCTGCTTTAAAACAGCTTAGGCCATCCCTAGGGCGGGCACAGTGGCATAAGCTGGTAGAGCCACTGCCTCACAGCACCAGAGACTCGGGTTTGGGTGCTGTCTGTGTGTGTGTGTGGAGTTTGTACGTTCTCCCCGTGCCTGCGCGGGTTTCCTCCGGGTGCTCCAGGTTAATTGCTCATGTAAATTGTAAAATTGTCGCTGGTGTGTAGGATCGTGCTAGTACGCGGGGATCGCTGGTCGACATAGGCTCGCTGGATCGAACGGCCTGTTTCAGAGCTGTATGGAAAAAGAAAAGTCAAAGTCACCCATGCATGAAGAGTTATTGTTTCGGGTCGGAGCCCTTCTTCAGACTCGACCTGAAACATCACCCAGCCATGTTCACCAGTGTGAATTAGTTTAGTTTAGGGACACAGCACCGAAGAAGGCTCTTCGGCCCACCAAGTCCGTGCCGGCCATCGATCCCTGCGCACTGCCACTATCTTACCAGGGGCAATTTACGATTTTACCAAGCCATAAACATGTACGTCTTTGGAGTGTGTGAGGAAACCGGCGAACCTGGGGAAAACCCACGTGGGTCACGGGGAGAGAGAACGTGCAAACTCCGCACAGACAGCACCCGTAGTTGGGATGGAACCCGGGTCTCTAGTGTGTAGGGTAGTGCTCGTGTAAGGGGTGACCGAGGGTCGGTGCCTGCTCGGTGGGCTGAAGGACCCATTTCCAAGTTGTATCGCCAGTGTAAATCGCCTGTTCATGGACAGATGATAATGTTTCGGGTCGAAATTATAAAAGGACTGGACAAGCTAGATGCAGGAAAAATGTTCCCAATGTTGGGCGAGTCCAGAACCAGGGGCCACAGTCTTAGAATAAAGGGAAGGTCATTTAAGACTGAGGTGAGAAAAAACTTTTTCACCCAGAGAGTTGTGAATTTGTGGATTACACAAAAGGCTGGAGAAACTCAGCGGGTGTAGCAGCATCTAAGGAGCGAAGGAGATAGGCGACGTTTTGGGTCGAGACCCTTCTTCAGACTTTGTGAATTTGTGGAATTCCCTGCCACAGGGGGCAGTGGAGGCCAAATCACTGGATGTATTTAAGAGAGAGTTAGATAGAGCTCTAGGGTCTAGTGGAGTCTGGGGAGAGGGCAGGCACGGGTTATTGCTTGGCGATGATCAGCCATGATCACAATGAATGGCGGTGCTGGCTCGAAGGGACGAATGGCACCTATTTTCCTCCTGCCCCTATTTTCTATGTTTCTATAAAAGCCTTCCTTCAGTCTTGACCTGAAACGTCACGTATCTACGTTCTCCAGAGCGCTCAGATCGGGCCCCTTTGTCCGATTTCTGTCACTGACGTTTCTCCCTTACCATCTCTGCTCCAGATGAAGGAATTTTGGAAGGAAGGGGTGCTGACACCCAAGACCCGCTGCTGGGCCCAGGGGATGGATGGCTGGCGGGCTCTACAGAGCATCCCACAGCTGAAGTGGTGTCTCCTGGCCTACGGACAATCGGTGCTCAACGAGACCGACCTGGCCACGCTGATTCTCAACATGCTGATCACCATGTGTGAATACTACCCCAGCAGGTACGCACCTCTCTGTTCTTGGGGAAACACCGTCAAAACGGTTTTGGTTTATTGCCGCGTGCACCGAGGTACAGTGAAAAGCTTTTGTTGCGTGCTCTCCAGTCAGCTGGAAAGAGAAGTCAGTCTGGGTCGACCACACCACAGAAGGGGGGGGAGGGATTGATTGCGGATCTGCCTCTGTGGCGCGCACACAAATGGTTGCCATCTGAGATGCCGCGTGGAAGCAGGCCCTTTGCCCCAACAAGTCCACACCGACCAGCCATCACCCCGTACAGGAACACTACCCTGCACCTGTGACATTTTGTTTTACAACTCATCAAGGCCAATTAACCAATTTTCCAAAACCAATTAACCTGTACGTCCTTGGCGTGTGGGAGGAAACCAGAGCACCCATAGAAAACCCACGCGGTCACAGGGAGAAGGCGCAGACAGTATCGTGAGTCAGGATCGAACCGGGGTCTCTGGAGCTGCAAGGCAGCAACTTCCAGTCGCCATGCCGCCACTTGTATGGGGGATCAGTGCCGCGTGGGGTTTCTCCGGGTTTCCCAAGACATGCAGGTTTGTGGGATAATTGGCTTTCCCGAGTGCGGGGATCGCTGGTGTCGGCGCGGACTTGGTGGAGGAAACCGGAGCACCTGGAGAAAACCCACGCAGGTCACGGGGAGAACGTACAAACTCCATACAGACAGCCCGCAGTTAGGATGGAACCTGGGTGTCTGGGGTTTTGAGGCCACGACTACTGCTGCACCGCCTGTGCAGGTACTGAAGCTGGTTAATCTAATGGATAATTTTAAATGATTCCCCAACGCAATATTGCACCACCCACGCATAGCCCCCAACTGTGTCAAATGAGGTGTTATGAAACTACCAATTACATAAACAGGCTCTTCGGCCCAACTTGCCCACACCAGCCAACATGTCCCAGCTACACTAGTCCCACCTGCCTGCGTTTGGCCCATATCCCTCTAAACCTGTCCCATCCGTGTCCCTGTCTAAATCTTTCTTGAATGCCTCAACTACCTCCTCCGGCAGCTCGTTCCATGCACCCACCACCCTTTGTGTGAAAAAATCACCCCTCAGATTCCTATTAAATCTTTTCCCCTTCACCTTAAACCACTGTCCTTGATCTTCGATTCCCCTACTCTGTGCATCTACCCCTTTCTACTCCTCTCATGATTTTATACACCTCCATATAAGATCACCCCTCATCCTCCTGCGCTCCAAGGATTAGAGTCCCAGCCTACTCAACCTCTCCCGATAGCTCACACCCTCTTGTCCTGATAGCATCCTTGTAAATCTTCTCCCTACCCTTTCCAGCTTGACAACATATTTTGATGGTTTAGGGAAATGAGAGTTGTGTGGAACTGGTACGGGAGTTGAGGCCAATTTGGATCAGCCCAGAAATTGAACAATGGGGCAGACTTGAAGGTTTATGGCCATTTTCTTTGTGTTTAAAATTATATAACTTTGAACTGCCAAGGCATAATGTCTCAGATTTATGTAGGAACTAGAGGTGCTGGTTTCCAAAAAAGACAGAGTGCTGGAGTAACTCAGCGGGTCAGGCAGCATCTGTGGAGAACATGGATAGGTGACGTTTCACAGAGTGCTGGAGTAACTCAGCGGGTCAGGCAGCATCTGTGGAGAACATGGATAGGTGACGTTTCTGCTGGAGTAAAGCGGGTCAGGCAGCATCTGTGGAGAACATGGATAGGTGACGTTTCACAGAGTGCTGGAGTAACTCATCAGGCAGCATCTGTGGAGAACATGGATAGGTGACGTTTCACAGAGTGCTGGAGTAACTCAGCGGGTCAGGCAGCATCTGTGGAGAACATGGATAGGTGACGTTTCACAGAGTGCTGGAGTAACTCAGGGGTCAGGCAGCATCTGTGGAGAACATGGATAGGTGACGTTTCACAGAGTGCTGGAGTAACTCAGCGGGTCAGGCAGCATCTGTGGAGAACATGGATAGGTGACGTTTCACAGAGTGCTGGAGTAACTCAGCGGGTCAGGCAGCATTCCCGTAGAAAAAAAGATGGATGATGTTTCTGGGTCGGGGCCTTTCTTCAGACTAAAGACGGGTCCAGACCCGTCACATATCCATGTTCTCCAGAGATGCTGCCTGACCCACTGAGTTGCTCCATCTCTCTGTGCAGGGCTGCCAACATTGGGTGGTAGTTGAGAGTGAGAAATTGCGAGGGAGCGTAGCGACCGGGAGGGGTGGTAGGGGGGTGTTCCCCCTCCCATCGGTACGGAGCTTTTACATTTTTCAGCTTGGAATTGTGCAATCTGGTGCATACTGTAGCAAGTCTTTTAACTTACACTTGAATGCAACATGTATGCTTTAAATCGGATTAGGTATGAATAAGGTTAGGCTAAATTACATTCCTAATTCCATTCCACAATAGAGCCAGGCTCTGATCAACAGATGCAGCACATGAATGACTATATTCATGTATGGAAATCAGATTATATTCATGCTGTTATGCGTATATAGAGAGAAATACTCAGAGAAACAAAGCAAAAGTCAGACTTCCATCACTGTTCTGCACAAATAAATCAATCAACCTTGTTCAAGAAGGAACTGCAGATGTTGGGGAATCGGAGGTAGACAAAATTGGTGGAGAAGCTCAGCGGGTGCAGCAGCATCTATGGAGCGAAAGAAATAGGCAACGTTTCGGGCCGAAACCCTTCTTCAGACGGTTTCAACCTTACCCTTTGAATATAGAAACAAGACGAAAATAATGCTATTCAATCATATATGTTCGGATATATATGTATGGGAGACCCGCACTTCGATATGGGAGACACCGGAATATCCAGAGAAAACCCATGTGGTGGTGAGGCAGCAACTCTCCCGCTGCACCACCGTGCCACCCCATTACATTATTTTTTACTGTAATATATTTATTATGGTGTCATGTGAATAAAGATGAACACATGATTCTGATTTCTGCCCTTAGTTGGATAACACACATGTCCAGTCATTGTGTTTTATGGCTGGTTTTCAACCTCTTCAGGCTGAAGATCTCGACTTGAAACATGGCCCATTCTTTCTCTCCAGAGATGCTGCCTGTCCTGCTGAGTTTTTCTAGTTTTTAGTGTCTATCTTCTGTTTAAACCAGCATCTCCAATTCCTTCCTACACTATTTGTTAAGCAAAAAGCAAATTCTCATTATATAATTTTGTGATCAGCGTGAGAGCATGAGAATTTTGTGAAGTGCGTGAGTCTCACGCTCAATGCGTGAGAGTTGGCAGCCCTGCTAATAATGCAAACATTTCATGCAAGTTCTAATAGTTTGGACAAAAATCACTTATTACTGCTTTATAACAGTTAAGTGACTTTAAGACTATTTCAGAAATTATGGCAGTCAACAAAAAATCAACTAACAAACTAAAAAAAAATAAGTACCTCATAAGAACTTTAATGCTGTTAACAGAGTAAAGGGATATTAATCTCAAGAATCAAAATGGGGAAAGTGAGGGCAATTTTGCTTAAATGGTAATTCTAAGCCCATTCAGATCTGCATAGAGTCAGTTATACAACATGTACATGGCTGGCCCAATGTGTCCATACTGATCAAGTTGGCATTCTGCGTGCCCAGGGACTGGCCGCAGTTCCCAGGTCGGCTCGCCTGCAACAGAATGAGTGGTGGGCGGGGAAGGTATTGAGAGGGAGAAGAGGGGGGGGGGGGAAAAGGAAGAGAGAGAGGTTTAATTCAAGCAACGCAGTGAGAGCGTTGCTGTCGCTGCTGCCCGCTAGTGTTGAGGGGAGGGGGTGGTCGGGGTCCCTTCTGTTCCAGGTCGGGACCCTGCAAAAACGAATTGAAAAAAGCCCCGCGGTTTTGCAGGTTACGGGCCGTGTGCCCGTAGTCCGAACCCTGTCCTAGATGTTTGGCCTCATTGTGGTCGTCACCCCCATGTTTGACAACTGCTCCACCTGGCTGTTGTTGCCGGCAGCTGCACATTCGACCAAAGAGAACAGAAGAGACGCGACGTTACTCACAGCCATCAACCGATGCGCTTCCCCAGACCGCACAGAGCGCTGGCAGCCGGCGCAAAGGGACAAACTGGCGCAGGGACTGAACTCAGCGTGGGAACTCGGTCATGAGCGTGAGGGCGTGAGAAATAGCTCCAAGGCGTGATTCTCACGCTGAAAGCGTGAGAGTTGGCAGCCCTGCTCTGTGAAACGTCACCTATCCATGTTCTCCACAGATGCTGCCTGACCCGCTGAGTTACTCCAGCACTCTGTGAAATGTCACCTATCCATGTTCTCCACAGATGCTGCCTGACCCGCTGAGTTACTCCAGCACTCTGTGAAACGTCACCTATCCATGTTCTCCACAGATGCTGCCTGACCCGCTGAGTTACTCCAGCACTCTGTGAAACGTCACCTATCCATGTTCTCCACAGATGCTGCCTGACCCGCTGAGTTACTCCAGCACTCTGTGAAACGTCACCTATCCATGTTCTCCACAGATGCTGCCTGACCCGCTGAGTTACTCCAGCCACTTTCTCTCCATTTTATTTCTCTGAAGCTTATCTTGTTTGAAGATAACAAATGTCGATCAGTGCATGCCCTAACATAAAATAAGATTGTCATTGAGGTATTTTGAACTTTTTCCCTTCCAGGGATCAAGATAATGCTATTATCAGACCTCTGCCCAGGATAAAGAGGCTGCTGACGGACAATACATGCCTTTCCCACATTGTTCAGGTACGTTGGACTCTTCTATTCAATCCCATTGCCGGTTTAATGGTTCCTTTATTATCATGTGCGCCAGGGTACATCTCCGCTAGACTATCCCCGTGACATCTGCTTTGTTGCCGTGTGCAGGGGCTGCAGGGCAAAAGCCATGGGGGCTGGTTAACCTGAGGAGCACCTTCGGCAACAGACTGGTTCCACCAATATGCAACACAGAACGCCACAGGAGATCCGGCTATCAAACTGTACAACTCCAGCCACATCTGTCATGGGGTAGACTGACTCCCCTCCCCCTCCAATCTTTGCATCTCCCCAGTCCTGGACTTTCCACTCATCACTTTAATTTCATGTTTCATGCATCTTGTGTTTTATGACTGTTGGCAGATCATAGAAACATAGAAAATAGGTGCAGGCGTAGGCCATTTGGCCCTTCGAGCCCATTCAATATGATCATGGCTGATCATCCAACTCGGTATCCTGTACCTGCCTTCTCTCCATACCCCCTGATCCCTTTAGCCACAAGGGCCACATCTAACTCCCTCGTAAATATAGCCAATGCACTGGTCTCAACTACCTTCTGTGGCAGAGAATTCCACAGATTCATCACTCTCTGTGTGAAAAATGATGTTCTCATCTCGGTCCTAAAAGACTTCCCCCTTATCCTTAAACTGTGACCCCGTGTTCTGGACTTCCCCAACATCGGGAACAATCTTCCTGCATCTAGCCTGTCCAACCCCTTAAGAAGTCTCCATAAGATCCCCCCTCAATCTTTTAAATTCTAGTGAGTACAACCCAAGTCTATCCAGTCTTTCTTCATATGGAAGTCGTGCCATCCCAGGAATCAGTCTGGTGAACCTTCTCTGTACCCCCTCTACGGCAAGAATGTCTTTCCTCAGATTAGGAGACCAAAACTGTACGCAATACTCCAGGTGTGGCCTCACCAAGACCCTGTACAACTGCAGTAGAACCTCCCTGCTCCTATACTCAAATACTTTTGCTATGAATGCTAACATACCATTCACTTTCTTCACTGCCTGCTGCACCTGCATGCCTACTTTCAATGACTGGTGTATCATGACACCCAGGTCTCGTTGCATCTCCCCTTTTCCTAATCGGCCACCATTCAGATAATAGTCTACTTTCCTGTTTTTGCCACCAAAGTGGATAACCTCACATTTATCCACATTATACTGCATCTACCATGCATTTGCCCACTCACCCGACCTATCCAAGTCACCTTGCAGCCTCCTAGCATCCTCCTCACAGCTAACACTGCCCCCCAGCTTCGTGTCATCCACAAACTTGGAGATGCTGCATTCAATTCCCTGATCCAATCATTAATATATATTGTAAATAGCTGGGGTCCCAGCACTGAGCCTTGCGGTACCCCACTAGTCACTGCCTGCCATTCTGAAAAGGACCCGTTTACTCCTACTCTTTGCTTCCTGTCTGTCAGCCAGTTCTCTATCCACATAAATACTGAACCCCCAATACCGTGTGCTTTAAGTTTGGATACTTATGTGGGACCTTGTCGAAAGCCTTCTGAAAGTCCAGATATAACACATCCACTGGTTCTCCCTTATCCACTGACGAATCTTATAGAATTTTTCGACGATTTAACTAGTAGTTATATCCTCGAAAAATTCTATAAGATTCGTCAGACATGATTTACCTTTCATAAATCCATGCTGTCTGTCCAATGATTTCACCACTTTCCAAATGCGCTGCTATCCCATCTTTAATAACTGACTCTAGCATTTTCCCCACGACCGATGTTACTAACTGGTCTGTAATTCCCCGTTTTCTCGCTCCCTCCCTTTTTAAACAGTGGGGCTACATTAGCTACCCTCCAATCCTCAGGAACTACTCCAGAATCTAAAGAGTTTTGAAAAATTATCACTAATGCATCCACTATTTCTGGGGCTACTTCCTTAAGTACTCTGGGATGCAGCCTATCTGGCCCTGGGGATTTATCGGCCTTTAATCCATTCAATTTACCTAACACCGTTTCCCAGCTAACCAGGATTTCACTCAGTTCCTCCATCTCATTTGACCCCCGGTCTCCTGCTATTTCCGACAGATTATTTATGTCTTCCTTAGTGAAGACAGAACCAAAGTAGTTATTCAATTGGTCTCACATATCTATGAAAACATTTGCAGTCAGTTTTTATGTTCCATGCCAGTTTTCTTTCATAATCTATTTTCCCTTTCCTAATCAAGCCCTTTGTCCTCCTCTGCTGGACTGAATTTCTCCCAGTCCTCTGGTAGGCTGCTTTTTCTGGATAATTTGTATGCTTCATCTTTTGTTTTGATACTATTCCTGATTTCCCTTGTTTTGTCCACGGATGCACTACCTTTCCTGATTTATTCTTTTTGCCAAACTGGGATGAACAATTGTTATAGTTCATCCATGCAGTCTTTAAATGCCTTCCATTGCATATCCACCGTCAACCCTTTAAGAATCACTTGCCAGTCTATCTTGGCCAATTCACGTCTCATACCCTCAAAGTTACCTTTGTTTAAGTTCAGAACCCATGTTTCTGAATTAACAATGTCACTCTCCATCCTAATGAAGAACTCAACCATATTATGGTCACTCTTGCCCAAGGGGCCACGCACAACAAGACTGCTAACTAACCCTTCCTCATTACTCAGTACCCAGTCTAGAATAGCCTGCTCTCTCGTTGGTTCCTCTACATGTTGATTTAGAAAACTATCCCGCATACATTCCAAGAAATCCTCTTCCTCAGCACCCCTGCCAATTTAATTCACCCAATCTATATGTAGATTGAAGTCACCCATTATAACTGTTTTACCTTTGTTGCACGCATTTCTAATTTCCTGTTTGATGCCATCCCCAACTCCACTACTACTGTTAGGTGGCCTGTACACAACTCCCACTAGCGTTTTCTGCCCATTAGTGTTTCTCAGCTCTACCCATATCTATTCCACATCCTCTAAACTAATGTCCTTCCTCTCTATTGCGTCAATCTCCTCTCTAACCAGCATCGCTACCCCACCTCCTTTTCCTTTCTGTCTATCCCTCCTGAATATTGAATATCCCTGGATGTTCAGCTCCCAGCCTTGGTCACCCTGGAGCCATGTCTCCGTGATCCCAACTATATCATATTCATTAATAACTATCTGCTCATTCAACTCATCCACCTTATTACGAATGCTCCTTGCATTGAGACACAAAGCCTTCAGGCTTGTTTTTACAACGCTCTTACCCCTTATACAATTATGTTGAAAAGTGGCCCTTTTTGATTTTTGCCCTGGATTTTTCTGCCTGCCACTTTTACTTTTCACCTTGCTACCTATTGCTTCTACCCTCTTTTTACACCCCTCTGTCTCTCTGCTCATGTACCTATCCCCCTGCCACATTAGTTTAAATCCTCCCTGACAGCACTAGCAAATACTCCCCCAAGGACATTGGTTCCCTTCCAGCCTGTTTGTACAGGTCCCACCTCCCCCAGAACTGGTTCCAATGCCCTAGAAATTTGAATCCCTCCCCCTTGCACCATTTTTCAAGCCGCGTATTCATCTGAAATATCATCCTATTTCTACTCCGACCAGCATGTGGCACTGGTAGTAATCCAGAGATTATTACCTTTGAGGTCCTACTTTTAAGTTTATCTCCTAGCTCCCTAAATTCACCTTGTAGGACCTCATCCCTTTTTTTACCTATATCGTTGGTGCCAATATGCACCACGACAGCTGGCTGTTCACCCTCCCCCTCCAGAATGTTCTGCAGCCGTTCAGTGACATCCCTGACCCTTGCACCAGGGAGGCAACATACCATCCTGGAGTCTCGTTTACGGCCGCAGAAACGCCTATCTATTCCCCTGACAATTGAATCCCCTATTACTATTGCCCTTCCCCTCTTTTTTCCCCCCTCATGTGCCGCAGAGCCACCCATGGTGCCATGAACGTGGCTGCTGCTGCTTCCCCCTGATGAGCCATCTCCCCCAACAATATCCAAAATGGTATATCTGTTTAGGAGGGAGATGACCGCAGGGGACTCCTGCACCACCTGCCTACTGCTACGCTGGCTAATGGCCACCCGTTCCCTTTCTGTCTGTTTAACTTTTACCTGCGGTGTGACCAACTCACTGTATGTGCTATTCACAACTTTCTCAGCATCGTGGATGCTCCAGTATGAATCCAACCGCAGCTCCAATCATTCAATGCGGTCTGCAGCTGGACACACTTCCTGCAAACGTAGTCACCAGGGACACCGACAATCTCCCTGATCTCCCAGGATGAGCAAACCATGGGGCCGATCTCAACTGACATGGCTTGCCCCCAAATTAAATCAACTCACTCACACTATAAAAATCTTAATCCTTTAAACTAACCTTTACTAAAAAGCACTGTACCCTTAGCTCACTGAACCCTGAGCTCACTGAACCCTGAGCTCACTGAACCCTGAGCTCACTGAACCCTGAGCTCACTGAACCCTGAGCTCACTGAACCCTGAGCTCACTAAACCCTTAACTCCTCCTCTTGCTCCTGGGCCTCTGTGGAGTAAAGCCCCGCGCTCGATTTTATAACTCACCGCCCGTAAACTCCTCCTCTTGCTCCAACGGCTCCTGGGCCTCTGTCAATTTCCCTCCTGAAAATAGGTGCAGTAGGTCATTCAGCCCTTCGAGCCAGCACCGCCATACAATATGTTCATGGCTGTTCATCCAAAATCAGTACCCCGTTCCTGCTTTCTCCCCACATCCCTTGGTTTCCTTAGCCCTAAGAGCTATTTCTAACTTTCTGTTGAAAACATCCAGTGAATCGACCTCCACTGCCGTCTGTGGCAGATAATTCCACAGATTCACAACTCTCTGGATGAAAAGTTTTTTTCTCATCCTAGTCCTAAATGGTCGACCCCTTAAATTGACCCCTGGTTCAGGACCCCCCCAACATCTGGAACATTGTTCTTGCATCTTGCCTGTCTAATCCCTTAAAAATGTTATATGTTTCCATAAGATTCCGTCTCATCCTTCTAAATTCCAGTGAATACAATCCATTCTTTCACCATGGTAGGTGTAGGCCCTTCAAGCCAGCACCGCCATTCAATGTGATCATGGCCAATCACTGGTGGGAGAACTGGGAAGGAGAAGGAGAGAGAAAGCAAGGGCAATCTGAAGTGTCGACCTTCAATTTAAACAAGCATCTGCAGTCCTTTCTAACACAGCGACCGTAGTCTGGCTGGAACCCGGGTCTCTGGCGCTGCCAGGCAGCAACTCTACCGCTGCGCCACCGTGCTGGGATCCGGCCGCGGCTGGCCGTGACTCCTCGCGTAGAGTGACGTGCATAATACGGCAGACATGATCGATGCACGCGAGGTTCTCAATGTGCCCCCCCCCGCTCCCCTTTTGTTTTAGCTGTTGGTGACGTTTGACCCCATCCTGGTTGAGAAGGTTGCCATCTTGTTGCACTACGTGATGCAGGACAACCCCCAGCTGCCCCGCTTCTACCTCACTGGAGTGTTCTTCTTCATCATGATGTACACGGGCTCCAATGTGCTGCCCATCGCCAGGTAAGAGGCTCGCTGCAGTCTCCATGCACGGGCGGAGGAAGGCCGGGGGTTCAATGGTGCCTCGTTGTTGCAAGCACCGGGATACAGTGGAATGCCCTTGCATACAGCTCAGTGGCAAACACCACAAGGGCGGCACGGTGGTGCAGGGATCGAGTTGCTGCCGTACAGTGCTCGCAGTGCCAGAGACCCAGGTTCAATCCCCACCACGGGCGCTGTCTGTGCGGAGCTTGCTCGTTCTCCCCGTGACCTGCGTGGGTTTTCTTTCAATGCTCTGGTTTCCTCCCACACCACAAAGATGTACAGGTTCCCTCTACATCGGGGTTTCTCCCTCTCTACACCATTCATCCCCTCTACCTGAGCATTTTCCTCGAGATCTTCCGTTTCCTCCCTCACTCCAAAGACATACAGGTTTGTGGGTTATGTGTAAGAAAGAACTGCAGATGGTGGTGTAAATCGCAGGTAGACGCAAAATGCTGGAGTAACTCAGCGGGACAGGCAGCATCTCTGGAGAAGTGGAATAGGTGATGTTTCGGGGTCAAGGCGCTTCTTCAGAAGCTTGGTTAAATGGCTTGGAATAAATGTAAATTGCCCCAAGTGTGTGTAGGATAGCGTTAATGTGCAGGGATCGCAGGTCGGTGCAGACTCAGTGGGCTGAAGGACCCGTTTCTCCAGAGATGCTGCCTGACCCGCTGCATCTCTAAACTGAATATGGGTGGAATCATAATGTAAATACTGGTTCATGCCAAATTTAGACACAACTTGCTGGAGTAACTCAGCGGGTCAGGCAGCATCTGTGGAGAAGATGGATAGGTGACGTTTCACAGAGTGCTGGAGTAACTCAGCGGGTCAGGCAGCATCTGTGGAGAACATGGATAGGTGACGTTTCACAGAGTGCTGGAGTAACTCAGCGGGTCAGGCAGCATCTGTGGAGAAGATGGATTGGTGACGTTTTAGGTCGGGATCCTTACTTGGAACGAAACAACACGATACGTCACCAATCCTTTTTCTATGGAGATGCTGTCTGACCCGCTGAGTTACTCCAGCACTCTGTGTATATCTTGCTCAGAGTCATACTTAGAGTGTAGGATAGTAAATGACACTGAGGCAGCACACAAGAGTTGTTACGTTTTCCAGCCCCATCTCATACCCTTCATGTCCAAAGCTGTAGAAAGCTAATGGAATGTTGGCCTTCATAGCAAGAGGATTTCAGTATAGGAGTAAAGAGGTTCTTCTGCAGTTGTGTAGGGCTCTGGTAAGACCACATGTGGAGTATTGTGTACAGTTTTGGTCTCCTAATTTGAGGAAGGACATCCTTGTGATTGAGGCAGTGCAGCGTAGGTTCACGAGATTGATCCCTGGGATGGCGGGACTGTCATATGAGGAAAGATTGAAAAGACTAGGCTTGTATTCACTGGAGTTTAGAAGGATGAGGGGGGATCTTATAGAAACATATAAAATTATAGAAGGACTGGACAAGCTAGATGCAGGAAAAATGTTCCCAATGTTGGGTGAGTCCAGAACCAGGGGCCACGGTCTTAGAATAAAGGGAAGGTCATTTAACACTGAGGTGAGGAAAAACTTTTTTACCCAGAGAGTTGTGAATTTGTGGAATTCCCTGCCACAGAGGGCAGTGGAGGCCAAATCACTGGATGGATTTAAGAGAGAGTTGGATAGAGCTCTAGGGGCTAGTGGAGTCAAGGGATATGGGGAGAAGGTAGGGACGGGTTATTGATAGGGGACGATCAGCCATGATCACAATGAATGGCGGTGCTGGCTTGAAGGGCCGAATGGCCTCCTCCTGCACCTATTTTCTATGTTTCTATGTTTCTAAAGCTGTTAAAGATGTTTTACTTGCACGTCAGAGTTTCAGGGCAGACTTGATACAAGTATATAAGATTAGGGCCTAGATAGAGTTGCCAGAGCCTTTTACCCAGGGTGGAAGTCCAACACTAGAGGGCAGAGCTGTGAAGTGAAGTGCTTGTCCCACTTATGCTATTTTTGGGCGACTGTCATAGCCATAGCAGGTCGTCGAGAAACCGGCGACTGGACCCCCCATCCCCCCCTTCAACATAAAATTTGAAATAGAATCGTACTTTTAACAACAACAAAAAAAACCGATGTCAGCACCTGGCAACAACCTACGTTAACCTGGCGACAACTGTGACAGCACCTACGTCAGGAGAAGTCAAGCTACGCTCATTGGCGTCAAACCCACTGTCGCCCACTGTCTCCAACATTTTTTCAACCTGTTGAAAATCCAGCTGCGACCGGAAAGATGCTAGGAGGAGATGACTCACGACCATACAGGCAACACCCCTGCGACCAACCTAGTCGCCTGTAGTCGCCTAAAAAACCGCCTAAGTGGGACAGGCCCTTGAGCACAAGCATGCACTGGGTGGACGAGTGCAAGAAGAGATGATTATGCTGAGGCAGGACACGAGTCTCATCACGTTTCCAGCACCATCTCGTACCCTGCAAGCTGAACGTTGTTAAAAGTTTATCGTCTCAACTTCAGTCTGAAGAAGGGGTCTGGCACTGAAACGTCACCTATTCCTTTGCTCCTAACCCGTTAAGTTAAGGGCCTGTCCCACTTTGAGATGTTTTTTGTCGACTGTCGGCATCATTGACTGATGTATCAGGTCACCGAAAAAGTCGCGGCGTGACGACGTATTGGCGCACGGTGTCTCCTCAAGTGTCACAACATTTTATTTGTCGCCGCTGAATTTTGAAATGTTCAAAGACTTTCAGCGACCCTGATGCGTCAGTCAATGACACCGGCAGTCACCGAACAAAATCGCCAAGTGGGACGGGCCCATTACTCCAGATTTTTTGTGTCTTATCTCAACTTGGCCATAATGGTTATAGAGTCATATAGCAGAGAGAGAGGCCCTTCGGCCCAGCTTGCCCATGTTGACCAAGATTCCCCCATCTACACTACTCCTACATGCATGATATTGGCTTTCAATGGTACTTTACAGTACTTGGGTACAGTGACATTCCTTTTTTTCCACACAGTTCAGTAGAAATCCTACGATACATAATTATAAGCATCATCATATATAAGGATAAGAGTGCGAGAATAGTAGATTTTGCTAAGACAGTACTTTTGTTTAGTTTAGAGATACAGCAGGGAAAGGGGCCCTTCGGCCCACCGACCAGCGATCCCCACACAATGACACTATTCTACACACTCTAGGGACATTTTTTACATTTACCAAGCCAATTAACCTATAGACCTGTACGCCTTTGGAGTGTGGGAGGAAACCGAAGATCACGGGGAGAACGTACAAACTCCGTACAGACAGCACCCATAGTCGGGCTGGAACCCGGGTCTCCGACGCCGTATACGCTGTAAGGCAGCAACTCTACCGCTGCGCCACGTGACCGGCTGGGTGAAGTCTTCTATTCGTGGTACAATTGTTGCACTGTTGTACTTACCTATGTTTGTGTTTATTTCTAGTATGGTTTAACTTGACTCTATGCAAGACTGAATTTTACTGTACCTATGTAGGTATCACAGTGAGGTATCATTCGTTTGAGACTGGCGGCATTTCCGTCACCATTAAATTCAAAATGATTAACAAATTGCAGAGTCGTAACCTGGCCATGAAGGCCCGTTGTTGTGGTGACAGCACTGGGTGGGAGTTGCAGGGGGGCCATGTTAATACACAATAGGTGCAGCAGTAGGCCATTTGGCCCTTTGTGCCAGCACCGTCATTCAATGCGATCACAGCTGATCATCCACAATCAGTACCCCGTTCCTACCTTCTCCCCATGTCCCCTGACTCCCGCTACTTTTAAGAGCCCTATCTTGCTCTCTCTAGAAAGTATCCAGACAACTGGCCTCCACCGCCCTCTGAGGCAGAGAATTCCACAGACTCACAACTCACTGTGTGAAAATGTGTTTCCTCATCTCCGTTCTAAATGGTTCACCCCTTATTCTTAACATGTGGCCCCTGGTTCTAGACTCCCCAACATCGGGAACATGTTTCCTGCCTCTAGCGTGTCCAAACCCTTATATGTTTCAATAAGATCCCCTCTATCCATCTAAATTCCTGAGTATACAAGCTCAGCTACTCCATTCTCTCATCATATGACAGTCCCACCATCCCGGGATTCGGGAATTAACCTGGTGAACCTATGCTGCTGTGCTCCCTCAATAGCAAGAATGTCCATGTTGTACATGATCTCCAGCGCTCCGTGCCGCCATTTAATCCTGGGTCTCATTTACACTGTGCATAATGTCAGGTCAAGGCGTAGCCTTGCAACTGGTACCATGTAATCCAGTTCAACCTGTGGGGCGTGCTCATCCTTCATGGGACGTCTGCTTTGACCGACCAGGCGAAAGAGGTCTTTGTGAGCCAACGACTGGCAGGCGACGCAGCGACGCGCTGTGCAATGTTAAGGGCTAGTCAGAGCACTAGAGATGACATGGCCGTCCACTGCAGTCAAGAGGTCTCCAGCCGTGATGATTTTCCCTCCCACTTCTGCGGCCGAGAGGGTGGGGTTGTTACATTGCAACAGCTTCTCCACCTTCAACTCGTTCACGCACAGGTTTTTGTGCAGCCCTCTTCTCCACGCAGAGTCCTGTGTTGCCAGACTGGATAGACTCGGCTTGTACTCGCTAGAATTTAGAAGATTGAGGGGGGATCTTATAGAAACTTACAAAATTCTTAAGGGTTTGGGCAGGCTAGATGCAGGAAGATTGTTCCCGATGTTGGGGAACTCCAGAACAAGGGGTCACAGTTTAAGAATAAGGGGGAAGTCTTTTAGAACCGAGATGAGAAAAACATTTTTCACACCGAGAATGGTGAATCTGCGGAATTCTCTGCCACAGAAGGTAGTTGAGGCCAGTTCATTGGCCATATTTAAGAGGGAGTTGGATGTGGCCCTTGTGGCTGAAGGGATCAGGGGGTATGGAGAGAAGGCAGGTACAGGATACTGAGTTGGATGATCAGCCATGATCATATTGAATGGCGGTGCAGGCTCGAAGGGCCGAATGGCCTACTCCTACACCTATTTTCTATGTTACTGTGCTAGTGGAGGACTAGTGAGCCTTGTCAGAGACTGCACAAGCCGCCATCGTGGTTACTGACGGGCCACCACCGACGTCAAGCTATCTCCAGAATGATCACCAAGGAGACGGGGAGGAATTTCTTTAGTCAGAGGGTGGCAAATCTGCGGAATCCATTGCCACAGACGGCGTGGAGGCCAAGTCAATGGGTATTTTTCAAGCTGAGATTGCTAAGTTCTTGATCAGTGAAGGTAGGAGAATGGGGTTGAGAGGGAGAGATAGGTCGGCCACGGTTGAATGGCAGAGTGGACTGGATGGGTGGAATGGCCGAATTCTTGTGAGCATCTGACACTATATGAACGTTCTTTTCCTCTAGGTTTTTGAAGTATACTCACTTGAAGCAGGCGTTCAGGTCAGAGGAGGTGAGTGTCAGTTTAATTACAAATTGGTGAAGCAGACCAAACCTGGTATCAAGAATATTCTTCCTTGCCAAAGGTTGAACACTCCACTGCATTAGTTCAGTAACTAGGATTCACCATTGCCATTGGTTTATAGAATCATCGAGAGTGATACTGTGTGTAAACAGGCCCTTCAGCCCAACTCACCCACACTGGACAACATGACCCAGCTACACTTGTCCCACTTGCCTGCGCTTGGTCCATATCCCTCTAAACCTGTCCAATCCATGTACTGTCTAACTGTTTTTTAAACGATGGGATAGTCCCATCCTCAACTACCTCCTCTGGCAGCTCGTTCCGTACATCCACCACCCTTTGTGTGAAAATATTACCCCTCGGATTCCTATTAAATCATTTCCCCTTCACCTTGAATCTATGTCCTCTGGTCCTCGATTCCCCTACTCTGGGCAAGAGACTCTGAGCATCTACCCGATTTATTCCTCTCATAGAACATGGAAACATAGAAAATAGGTGCAGGAGCAGGCCATTCGGCCCTTTGAGCCTGCACTGCCATTCAATATGATCATGGCTGATCATTCAACTCAGTATCCTGTACCTGCCTTCTCTCCATACCCCCTGATCCCTTTAGCCACAAGGGCCACATCTAACTCCCTCTTAAATATAGCCAATAAACTGGCCTCAACTCCCTTCTGTGGCAGAGAATTACAGAGACTCACCACTCTGTGTGAAAAATGTTTTCCTCATCTCTGTCCTAAAGGAATTCCCCTTTATCCTTAAACTGTGACCCCTTGTTCTGGACCTCCCCAACATCGGGAACAATCTTCCTGCATCTAGCCTGTCCAACCCCTTAAGAATTTTGTAAGTTTCTATAAGATCCCCCCTCAATCTTCTAAATTCTAGCGAGTACAAGAATGGGGTTAGGAGGGAGCGATAGATCAGCCATGATTGATTGGTGGAGTAGACTTGATGGGCCGAATGGCCTAATTCTACTCCTATTCCTTATGAGAGGGGAAAGACTTATTTGGAACTGGAGGAGCGACTTGTTCTCACAGAGGGCAGTGCGTGCATGGAATGAGCTGGCATAGGAGGTAGTTGAGTCAGGTACTGTAATATTTAAAAGATATTTGGATGGGTACATGATCTTTTCAATCAATCAAGTCCAAAGTATAATCCAAAGGTTAATTTTAGTTGCCGGGATAATGGTGGAAAAGGCCAGTGCAACCTTCCAACTTTTTTTATTTATATTTTTCTGCAGTCAAAAGGGCACGATCTGGTACAACGGAGTGTCCTGGGACACATTCTTCCCGAAGCCATGGTCTGTTACTTGGAAAACTATGAACCTGAAAAGTTTTCGGAGATCTTCCTGGGTGAATTTGATACTCCAGAAGCAATTTGGAGCAATGAAATGAGGTACAAGTCTAACGTTCCTCTGACCGCTGTCAGCCCGTCTACAATAATGTTATCCCACTCCACTTTCAGCTGGATGACATGGTCGTTGATTGGTTCAACCTGCGGTATAGGATCGATTACTACGGGTGTCGGGTTGTGGGGAGAATGGGATTTGGAGGGAGGGACAGATCAGCCATGAATGAATGGCGGAGTATTAGAGATACAGCAACAGTGGGCCGAATGGCCTAATTCTGCTCCTATCACATGGCATGACTTGTTTAATACCTTACTGAAATGGGTGCATGCTGTTCAGTTTATTGTAACGAGGTAGAGTGAAAAGGACTGTCGGGGTCCATGGCTGGAGGTATCAGGACGGGTGTTGCTTCTCCTGCGGTTACAGGGGAAAGTACCTGGGGAGGGGGTGGTGTGGGTGGGAAGGGACGAGTTGACCAGGGAGTTGCGGAGGGAACGGTCTCTGCGGAATGGGATGGGGAGTGGAAGATGTGACTCTAATTCAGGGGCAGAATGAGAGATTGTGCGCTGGTGTGGGAGTTCAAAGTTTAGTTTATCGTAACTCTTGCCTGATGGGAGAGGGGAGAAGAGGGAGCGGCCGGGGTGTGACTGGTCCTCGATTATTCTGCTGGCCTTGCCCAGGCAGCGTGAGGTATAGATGGAGTCAACGGAGAGGAGGATGGTTTGTGTGACCGTCTGCCTCAGAGGGCGGTGGAGGCCGGTTCACTGGATACTTCCAACGAGAGCTAGATATGGCTCTTAAAAATCGCGTAGTCGGGATATGGCAAGAAGGCAGGAACGGGGTACTGATTGATCAGCCATGGTCACGTTGAATGGCAGTGCTGGATCGAAGGGCCGAATGGCCTACTCCTGCATCTATTGTCTATTGTCTATTGATTAATTAAAGCTAAAAGCCACTTAGCATGCATTCACTATCTTTAAGCTTCTTAGCCGCCACTTTCCATTCAAATATGTGTGTGAATCCGTTCTTGCATGTGGCTGTCTAAAAGTAATAGTAGAAACAAGGAACTGCAGATGCTGGTTTACAAAAAAATGCTGGAGTAACTCAGCGGGTCAGGCAGCATCTGTGGAGAACATGGATAGGTGACGTTTCACAGAGTGCTGGAGTAACTCAGCGGGTCAGGCAGCATCTGTGGAGAACATGGATAGGTGACGTTTCACAAAACTGATAGCAATGAAAAGAAAATTGGAAGATTGTAATTTCTGTGATCTAATCTAATCGATTTCCGTTCTCTATATTAGGCGATTAACCATTGAGAAGATTGCTGCCCATTTAGCAGACTTTACCCCGCGCTTACAAAGCAACACAAGAGCCTTGTATCAGTACTGCCCGATCCCCGCCATCAGCTACCCTCAACTGGAAAATGAGCTGTTCTGTAACATCTACTACCTTAAGCATCTCTGTGACACCGTGCGATTCCCTGACTGGCCCATCAAAGATCCAGTAAGTCTTTTTTTTTTCCTCCCCTCAATTCATAGAATCATGGAGTGATACAGAATGTAGACAGGCCCTTCAGCCCATCTTGCCCACACCGGCCAATATGTTTCAGCTACACTAGTCCCACCTGCATGCGTTTGGGCCCATATCCCTCCAAACCTGTCCTATCCATGTACCTGTCTAACTGGTTCTTGGGATAGTCCCAGCCTCAACTACCTCCTCTGGCAGCTTGTTCCATACACCCACCACGCATTGTGTGAAAGAGTTACCCCTCGGATTCCTATTAACTCTTTACCCCTTCACCTTAAACCTCTGTCCTTTGGTGTTAGAAAGAACTGCAGATGCTGGTTTAACAAAGGTAGACACAAAATGCAGGAGTAACTCAGCAGGTGAGGCAGCATCTCTGGAGAGAAGGAATGGGCGACGTTTCAGGTCGAGACCCTTCTTCAGTCTGAAGTGTTCTGACCTGAAACATCGCCCATTCCTCTTCTCCAGAGATGCTGCAACACCCACTGAGTTACTCCAGCGTTTTTGTGTCTACCTATGTCCTCTGCCCCACGATTCATCTACTCTGGGCAAGAGACCCTGTGCAGCTACCCGATCTATTCCTCTCAGGATTTCATACACCTCTACAAGAGGTTGGAAAAGGTTTGGAATAAATCAGGGCCGGCACCGATAGCCCAGGAAAGGTGGAGCCCACAATGGTGCATTGTTGGCGGTGGAAGAGGATACGAACATTGAGGGAGACAATCAGGGCAGCTACATTGGGAGATAGGCAGAGAGAGATGCGTTACCAGGATTACTCAAAATTAGAGATGTCAATGTTCATACCGCTGGGGTGTAATCTATGCAAGCGAAATATGAGGTGCTGTTCCTCCAATTTGCGTTTGGCCTCACTCCGACAACGGAGGAGGCCCAGGGCAGGAAGGTCAGTGTGGGAATGGGAGGGGGAGTTAACGTGATCGCCGAGCCTGCGCTTGGTCTAGCTGATACACAGGAGTCCACACCTGGAACAGCGGATACAGTAGATAAGGTTGGAGGAGGTGCAAGTGGAATTCTGCCGCACCTTAAAGGATTGTTGTGGTCCTTGAACGGAGTCGAGAGTGGAGGTATAGGGACAGGTGTTGCATCTCCTGCGGTTGCAGGGGAAGGTACCTGGGGGGGGGGGGGTTTGGCAGGAAGGGATGAGTTAACCAGGGAGTTGCAGAGGAAACGGTCTCTGCGGAAAGCGGTGGAGATGGGAAGATGCTGAGGCTCTATAAGGCACTGGTCAGGCCGCATTTGAAGTTTTGTGAGCAGCTTTGGGCCCCATATCTGAGGAAGGATGTGCCGGCTCTGGAGAGGGTCCAGAGGAGGTTTACAAGAATGATCCCAGGAATGAGTGGGTTAACATATGATGAGCGTTTGACAGCACTGGGCCTGTACTCGCTGGAGTTGGCTCAGAGTGCCTTGAGGAGTCTTGAGTGTTGGAAGGGCTCAGTGGGATAGGCAGCATCTGAAGTCCAGACCCAAAGACCTTTACATGAATTTTATGATAGCATTGAATTTTTAGTTTAATTTAAAGATACATTGTGGAAACAGGCCCTTCGGCCGACCGAGTCCACGCAGACCAGTGATCAGTTTAGTTTATTGTCACGTGTACTGAGGTACAGTGAAAAGCTTTTGTTGCGTGCTAACCAGTCAGCGGAAAGACAACACATGATTACAATCGAGCCATTTACAGTGTGTGGATACATGATAAGGGAATGACGTTTAGTGCAAGGTAAAGTCAGCAAAGTCTGATCAAGCATAGACTAAGGGCCTCCAATGAGATAGATAGTAGTTCAGCACTGCAGCACTTGTGGTAGGATGATTCGGTTGCCTGATAACAGCTGGGAAGAAACTGTTTCTAAATTTGGATCCCTGCACACTAACACACGAGGGACAATTTACAATTTTACCCAAGCCAAATTACCTGCAAACCTGCACGTCTTTGGAGTGTGGGAGGAAACCCAGAGAGAACCCACGTGGGTCGCGGGGGGAACATGCAAACTCCACACAGACAGCACCCGTAGTCGGGATCGAGCCCGGGTCGCTGGCGCTGTGAGGCAGCTACTCTACCGTCCCTAATGTTGACATTTGAGCTTGCCGCATCCTGTTCTAGGTGAGGTTGCTGAAAGACACGCTGGATGCTTGGAAGAAAGAAGTGGAAAAGAAGCCGCCTTCAATGTCGATCGAAGAGGCGTACGATGTGCTGAACCTCCCGAAGGGCCAAGGAATGTGAGTAGCTTACGCAACCTTTAAGCTGAAGGATAAGGGCCAGGCCATTTAGGACTGAGGTGAGGAAAACAAATTCACCCAGAGAGTTGTGAATCTGTGAAATTCTCTACCACAGAAGGCAGTGGAGGCCAATTCAATTGATGCTTTCATGAGAGTTTAAGATTTAGCTCTTAGGGCTAACATAATCAAGGGATATGCAGAGCTGCCATGAAGTATGGATTTTCCGTATTTTGTGTGGAAATGCGATCAGAAGATGGATGTGCTTTGTAGGAATGGGGATTTGCTTTGTAAAGTATGGATTTTTTTAAATCAGCCGGACCGTCTTTTTCATCTTGCTACTTAAAAAATGCAAGGATATAAAAAGTCATACTGTACCTCTAAAAATTATAGCTGATTAAATCTATTAGTATTTTAAATTTTAAGATCTGGATGATTGTTTTTGTAAGCTTTGATCTGCCTGCCCCGCTACAGGTTTAAGTGGCGCTGTCAGTTTAGCGCGTGGGAATTTAAACGGACAGCGCTATGGGTTCTAATTAGTCCGCGCCCACCTGCGATCACTCTGTGTACTAGCCCTATCTTACACTCACAAGGGACAATTAACCTACAATCCCGCATGTCTTTGGAGTGTGGCAGAAAACCGGACATCCCAGAGAAAACCCACGCAGGTGAACGTACATACTCCGTACAGACAGCACCCGTAGTCGGGATCGAACCCAGGTCTCTGGCGATGTGAGGCAGCAACTCTACCGCTGCGCCACTGTGCCACCCACAAATATGACGAGGATGTTTCCACTAGTCTAGGACCTGAGGTCACAGCCTCAGAATAAAAAGACGTACCTTTAGAATGGAGATGAGGAGGAATTTCTTTAGTCAGAGGGTGGTGAATCTGTGGAATTCATTGCCACAGTCAATTATTATTTTTTAGGCAAGGTTTGACAGATTCTTGAAAAGAACGGGTGTCAAGAGTTATAGGGAGAAGGCAGGAGAATGGGGTTGAGAGGGAAAGATACATAGAAACATAGAAAATAGGTGCAAGAGTAGGCCATTCGGCCCTTCGATCATCCAACTCAGTATCCTGTACCTGCCTTCTCTCCGGACCCCCTGATCCCTTTAGCCACAAGGGTCACATCCAACACCCTCTTAAATATGGCCAACGAATTGGCCTCAACTACCTTCTGTGGCAGAGAATTCCACAGATTCACCACTCTCTGTGCGAAAAGATCAGCCATGATTGAATGGCGGAGTGGACTTGATGGGCCGAATGGCCTAATTCTGCTCCTAGAATATGAACATACCAGTAGCTGAGGAATTGGTCAAACAATGGAAATACCATCTACCTTCTTCCTTTACCTTGCACTAAACGTTAGTCCCTTTATCCTGTATCTGTACACTGTGGATTGTAACCATATATAGTCTTTCCGCTGACTGGATAGCACGACACAAAAGCTTTTCCCTGTACCTCAGTTCACGTGACGATAAACTGAACTGAATATTTTCCGCTTCCTGAGCAATGCTTGAGAGCGGCACACTAATGCAGCGGGTAGAGCCGCTACCTCACAGCGCCAGAGTCCTGGGTTCGATCCTGACCTCGGGGGCCTGTCTTTGTGGAGTTTACACCTTCTCCCTTTGACACCGCGTAGGTTTCCCCTGGGTGCTCCCGTTTAGTTTATTGTCACGTGCACCGAGATACAGTGACATGCCAAAGACATGTGAGTTTGTCGATTAATTCACCTGTAAATTGCCCATTGTGTGTAGGGAGTGGATGAGAAAGTGGGATAGCATAGAACTAGTGTGAGCGAGTGATCGATGGTCGGCGTGGGCCAAAGGGCCTGTTTGCATCTTTGACTCAATAGAGGCAGGAAACATGTTCCCAATGTTGGGGGGGGGGGGGCAGAACCAGGGGCCACAGTTTAAGAATAAGGGGTAAGGCATTTAGAACGGAGATGAGGAAACACTGTTTTCACCCAGAGACTTGTGGAATTCTCTGCCTCAGATGGAGACCAATTCTCTGGATGCTTTCAAGAGAGAGTTAGATAGAGCTCTTAAAGATAGCAGAGTCAAGGGATATGGGGAGAAGGCAGGAACGGGGTACTGATTGGGGATGATCACAGTGAATGACGGTGCTGGCTCGAAGGGCCGAATGGCCTACTCCTGCACCTATTGTCTATATTGTCTAATCCTATATTTATATACTAAACAAAGGTAAACAGCATAATTTAGAGGTGTATAACATCATGAGGGGGGTTAGATTGAATGCACTGTCTTTTATCTGAAGCAGGGGAATCAATAACCAGAAGACAAAGGTTTAAGGTGAGACAGGAAAGATTTCTTAGGAGCTAGAGAGGCAGATGTTTCTCACAGAGGGTAGTGGGTGTATGGAATGAGCCGCCAAAAGAGTAGTTGTGTCAGGTGCTATAACATTTAAAAGACAATTGGATAGGTACATGGATAGGAAAGGTTTAGAGGAGCAAAGAGGTCCTACTGCAGTTGTACAGGGCCCTGGTGAGCGTACCTGGAGTATTGTGCACAGTTTTGGTCTCCTAGTTTGAGGAAGGACATTCTTGCTGTTGAGGGAGTTCAGCGTTGGTTCACCAGGTCAATTCCCGGGATGGCAAGACTGACATATAATGAAAAGAATGGGTCGACTGAGCTTGTATTCACTGGAATTTAGGATGATGAGAGAGAATCTTATAGAAACATATACAATTCTTAAAGGATTGGACACGCTAGAGGCAGGAAACGTGTTCCCGATGTTGGGGGAGTCCAGAACCAGGGGTCACACTTTAAGAATAAGGGGTAGGCTATTTAGGACTGAGATGAGGAAAACCTTCTTCACCCAGAGAGTTGTGAATCTGTGGAATTCTCTGCCACAGAAGGCAGTGGAGGCCGATTCACTGGATGTTTTCAAGAGAGAGTTAGATTTAGCTCTTAGGGCTAATGGAATCAAGGGACATGGGGAGAAGGCAGGAACGGGGTACTGATTGGGGATGATCAGCTGTGATCATATTGAATGGCGGTGCTGGTTCGAAGGGCCAAATGGCCTCCTGCACCTATGTTTCGATGTTCTATGTTTCTAGAGGGATATGGGCCAAGCCAGGGCTGGTGGGACAGGTGTAGATGGACAGAAGGTGCTGAAGTAGCTCAACGGGGCAGGCAACATCTCTGGGGAGAAGGAATGGGTGTTTTTTTGGGCCGAGACCCTTCTCAACCCTCTACTAGTATAGATGGGACAGGTTGGTCAGGGTGGGCAAGTTGGGCCACAGGGCCTGTTTCCATGCTGTATGACTGTGACTAATTTGATGAGCACGGGAACTAAAGTCAGTTTTAGGGCAGCTGTACAAAGATGAGGCACAGCGGTAGAGTTGCTGCCTCACAGCGAATGCAGCGCCGGAGACCTGGGTTCCATCCCGACCACGGGTGCTGTCTGTACAGAGTTTGTACGTTCTCCCCGTGACCGCGTGGTTTCTCTCTGAGATCTTCGGTTTCCTCCCACACTCCAAAGACGTGCAGGTTTGTTGGTTAATTGGCTGGGTAAATGTAGAAATTGTCCCTAGTGTGTGTAGGATAGTGTTAGTGTGCGGGGATCGCTGGTCGGCGCGGACCCGGTGGCCTGAAGGGCCTGTTTCCGCGCTGTATCTCTAAACTAAACGTAAAACTAGTTGAAGCTGGGCGGTGACAAAGTTCACGTCAAAGTGTCGTTAAATTGACTCCAAAGCAAAGTCGATGATCTTTTTGCTGAAAAATGTTCATCGCGTGTGACCTGATGTGCCGTGAATTTTCTTGACAGGCAGGATGAGAGCAAGATAAGGAAAGCTTACTTCCGCCTTGCACAGAAGTACCATCCCGACAAGAATCCCGAAGGAAGGGTAGGTTCTGTGTGGGAGCAATAACGGTGGTGAATTGTTCGAGTCGCCTCGTGCACGATGTCTTGGAAGAACATTTAACCTGTTCAAGTGCCACTCTCGAGTATGCTCGGGTCGTGGCCAATAGTGTGTTTAAAAAATACTTGGCCGACAACAGGTTGAGCTTCAGAGCCACAAGACACTGCAGAATGCCGGAATCGCGAGTAAAACACAGAGTTCTGGAGTAACTTAGCGGGTCAGGCGGCATCTACGGTGAGAATGGACAAGTGGCGTTCCGGGCCCGGAACCTTCCTGAGGCTTCTTGTAACAGCGAGGAGAAAGCTGGAAGAGGGAGGTGGGGGGGGGTGCAATAAGACATGGAAAGTAATGAGTGGGAAGGAACTGCAGGTGTTGGTTTACACCGGAGATTGGGCGCAAAATGCTGGAGTAACTCGACGGGGCAGGAGAGAAGGAATGGGTGACGTTTCGGGTCGAGACCCTTCTTCATACCAGATCTGAATACAGGAAACGTCACCCATTCCTTCTCACCGGAGATGCTGCCTGTTCCGCTGAGCTACTCCAGCATTTTGTGTCTATGTTGGAGAGTGATGGGTGGATATGTGCGGTGTGGGAGAGGGGCGAAGGCTACAGGTGAAGGAGACAAAAGGTTGTCTGATAAGGAGCGAGGAGGAATGAAATAGAAAGCCAGAGGGAGGGATATGGGTTCAAGGGGACAGCGGTGAAGAGGGAGAGAATCAAACCGCAGCCAGGCTTTGTGTTTTTATTATGTTTTTTTTTGTAAAATATTTTTATTGGAAGTAAATACATATTAAGAAGAAATAATATAAAATCGAAAAAAGGAAACATATTATTCGTCACATACATTCTTAATATTTTTAAAATATACGGTCATTCTTATTTATACTTCTATATTTTTTATTATTTTATAACAGTAGGAAGTAAAGAGAAATAATAAAAAGAAAAAGAAATAAGAAAGAAATAAAAAATCAATAAAATGAATGGAGTATTAAGCAAGGTATTCTTCATTGGAGATATATTCGTGGTCTATTGTATATAATTCTTCATCTATTGCAAGATTCATCTATTATGTTTTAAAAGCAAAGTAAAAATCTGAAGTTGAGCATTGAATAGATTAATGTTTGATGAGAGTTTGACGGCACTGGACCTGAACTCGCTGGTGTTTTAGAAGAATGAGGGTGGACCTCACTGAAACTGATCAAATAGTGAAAGGCCTGGATAGAGTGGATGCGGAGAGGATGTTTCCACTGGTGGGAGAGTCCAGGACCAGAGGGCACAGCCTCAGAATCAAAGGATGTTCCTTTAGGAAGGAGAAGAGGAGGAATTTCTTTAGGCAGAGGGTGGTGAATCTGTGGAATTTGTTGCCACAGGAGACTGTGGAGGCCAAGTCAGTGGGTGCCAAGATTGTTAAGGGTTTGGACACGCTAGAGGCAGGAAACATGTTCTCGATGTTGGGGGAGTCCAGAACCAGGGGCCACAGTTTAAGAATAAGGAGTAAGCCACTTAGAACGGAGACGAGGAAACACTTTTTCTCACAGAGAGTTGTGAGTCTGTGGAATTCTCTGCCTCAGAGGGCGGTGGAGGCCAGTTCTCTGGATGCTTGCAAGAGAGAGCTAGATAGGGCTCTTAAAAATAGCAGAGTCAGGGGATATGGGGAGAAGGCAGGAACGGGGTACTGATTGGGGATGATCAACCATGATCACATTGAATGGCAGTGCTGGCTCGAATAGCGTCTAGTGTCTATTGTTATGTGGAGAAGGCAGGAGAATGGGGTTAGGAGGGGGTGATAGATCAGCCATGATTGACTTGTGGAGTAGACTTGATGGGCCGAATGGCCCGATTCTGCTCCTGTCACTTATGAACCTACTTGTTGAGGACAAAGTCTAGATTTGTTCATCTTAGGCTGTACGTGCATCATTGGCAATCTTGTAATATTGTTTTTCTGCGCTGATCATTTGAAGGACATCTTTGAAAAGGTGAATAAAGCTTATGAATACTTGTGTACAAAGTCAGCCAAGGCGGTGGACGGGCCTGATCCTGAGAACATCATCCTTATATTGAAAGCACAAAGCATCCTCTTCAACAGATACAAAACGGGTGAGGTGACGTCGATCTGAAATGTTGATGGACTTTTCCAAAATACGAAATATGAGGATACCTCTCTACTTCTTGGTTAGAAATTTATATTTAATAGACAATAGGTACAGGAGTAGGCCATTCGGCCCTTCGAGCCTGCACCGCCATTCAATATGATCATGGCTGATCATCCAACTCAGTATCCCGTACCTGCCTTCTCTCCATACCCCCTGATCCCTTTAGCCACAAGGGTCACATCTAACTCCCTCTTAAATATAGTCAATGAACTGGCCTCAACTAACTGACTCACAACTCTGTGTGAGAAAACGTGTTTCCTCGTCTCCGTTCTAAATGGCTTACTTCTTATTCTTAAACTGTGGCCCCTGGTTCTGGACTCCCCCAACATCGGGAACATGTTTCCTGCCTCTAGAGTAATGGTATTAAGTGCTCCCATCCATCACACAAACCAAACTCTCTTCTATTAAGTAGGAAGGAACTGCAGATGCTAGATGAAACCGACGATAGACACAAAGTTCTGGAGTAACATAGAAATATACAAAGTAGTTGCAGGAGTAGGCCATTCGGCCCTTCGAGCTAGCTCCACCATTCAATGTGATCATGGCTGATCATCCACAATCAGTACCCCGTGCCTGCCTTCTCCCCATATCTCTTGATTCCATTAGCCCCTAGAGATCTATGTAGCTCTTTTAAATTCATCCAGTGAATTGGTCTCAACTGCCTTCTGTGGCAGAGAATTCCACAAATTCACAACTCTCATTTCAGTTTTAAACAGGCTCCCCTTTATTCTTAGACTATGGCCCCTGGTTCTGGACTCCCTCAACATTGGGAACATTTTTCCTGCATTTAGCTTGTCCAGTCCTTTTAGAATTTTATACGTTTCTATAAGATCCCTCTCATCCTTCTAAATTCCAATGAATACAAGTCCAGTCTTTCCAATCTTTTCTCATATGACAGTCCCGCCATCCCGGGGATTAACCTCGTGAACCTACGCTGCACTGCCTCAATAGCAAGGATGTCCTTCCTCAAATTAGGAGACCAAAACTGCACACAATAGCCCAGATGTAGTCTCACCAGGACCCTGTACAACTGCAGAAGGACCTCTTTCCATACACAAATCCTCTCGTAATGAAGGCCAACATGCCATTAGCTTTCTTCACTGCCTGCTGTACCTGCTTGTTTACCTTCTGTTACTTGTGTAAAAGGACCCCCAGGTCTCGCTGCACTTCCCTTTATCCTAATCTGACACCATTGAGATAATAATCTGCCTCCTTGTTCTTGCCCCCAAAGTGGATAACCTCACATTTATTTATATTATACTGCATCTGCCCACTCACTCAACCTGTCCAAGTCACCCTGCAACCTCCTAGCAACCTCTTCGCAGCTCACACTGACACCCAGCTTTGTGTCATCTGCAAATTTGCTAGTGGTAGTTTCATAGACGTACAGGTTTGTAGGTTTATTGGCTTGGTAAATGTAAAAATTGTCCCTAGTGGGTGTTAATGTGCGGGAATCGCTGGTCGGCGCGGACCTGGTGGGTTGAAGGGCCTGTTTCCGTGCTGTATCTCCAAACTACACATACAAGCTCCGTACAGACAAGCATCCTCAGTAAGGATGGAACCCGGGTCTCTGGCGCTGTGGGGCAGCGACTGTGCGTATGTGCCGCCCCAAGCTGTGGGTTGAATGTGGTTGCGACGTTGCGCCGGGCAATCTTTTCCAGTTTTTAATTGTTCTAATTATTATTGTGCAAATTTCCTCACAGATCTGGAGCCCTATAAATATGCAGGATACCCAATGTTGATAAAGACCATCACGATGGAGACTTCAGACGACAAGATGTTCTCCAAGGTGTCCTTGCTGCCCGCTTCCACAGAGTTGGCCTTCCACACTGTCAACTGCTCAGCACTCAATGCAGAGGAACTGCGCAGAGAGAACGGGATAGAGGTAACTTATGCATGGTAGTGCCAATGGTATGAAGTCAATCTGTCAGTGAGTTCCACAGATCACAACCACATGGATAGGACGGGTTTGGGGGGATATGGACCAAGCGCAGGCAGGTGGGACTAGTGTGGATGGGACATGTGGGCGAGTTCGGCCGCAGGTACTGTTTCCACGCTGCATTACTCTGAAAGGTTGCGAGGAATATGGGCCAAATGCTTGCAAATGGGACTCTGGTAGATGGGCATGTTGGTTAACACGGACGAGTTGGGCTGGAGAGGATTTCACGCAGACTAGTAGAATACAAAAACAAGGCTGGGGCTCTAGAAGACGCTGGTCAGGCCGCATTTGGAATATTGTGAGCAATTTAAGTCAAGTCAAGAGGATTTATTGTCATGTGTCCCAGATAGGACAGTGAAATTCTTGCCACTATTTGGGCCCCCGTATCTGAACAAGGATGTGCCGGCTCTGGAGAGGGAAACCTACAGTGGGTTAACATATGTTTAAGAAGGAACTGCAGATGCTGGAACAATTGCTGGAACCCCCCACCCCCCGACATCATGCTGAAGAATGTGTCTCGACCCGAAACGTCGCCTATTTCCTATGCTCCATCGATGCTGCCTCACCCGCTGAGTTTCCCCAGCATTTTTGTCGACCGTGGGTTAACATATGATGAGCGTTTGACGGCGCTGGGCTGGTAATCGCTGAAGGATATGGGGGGGGGTAACTTACCGAATAGTGAAAGGCCTGGATAGAGTAGATGTGGAGAGGATGTTTCACTAGTGGGAGAGTCCTGGACCAGAGGTCACAGCCTGATGTTCCTTTAAGAAGGAAATAAGGAAAAACATAGAAAATAGGTGCAGGAGAAGGCCATTCGGCCCTTCGAGCCAGCACCGCCATTCATTGTGATCATGGCTGATCAATAACCCGTGCCTGCCTTCTCCCCATATCCCTTGATTCCACTAGCCTCTAGAGCTCTATCCAGCTCTCTCTTAAATCCATCCAATGATTTGGCCTCCACTGCCCTCTGTGGCAGGGAATTCCACAAATTCACAACTCTCTGGGTAAAAAAGTTTTTTCTCACCTCAGTCTTAAATGACCTCCCCTTTATTCTAAGACTGTGGCCCCTGGTTCTGGACTCGCCCAACATTGGGAACATTTTTCCTGCATCTAGCTTGTCCAGTTCTTTTATAATTTTATATGTTTCTATAAGATCCCCCATCATTCTTCTAAACTCCAGTGAATACAAGCCTAGTCTTTTCAATCTTTCCTCATATGACAGTCCCGCCATCCCAGGGGTCAATCTCGTGAACCTACGCTGCACTGCCTCAATCACAAGGATGTCCTTCCTCATTAAAGACATTTCTTTAATCAGAGGGTGGTGAATCTGTGGAATTCAATGGATATTTTTAAAGGCAGAGATAGATAGATTATTGTATAGTTCAGATATCAACTCGTCAATTTTATTTCTATAGCACATTGAAAAGCAACTCTAGAATTTAGAAGGATGAGAGGGGATCTTATTGAAACATAAGATTGTTAAGGGTTTGGACACACTAGAGGCAGGAAACATGTTCCCGATGTTGGGGGAGTGCAGAACCAGGGGCCACAGTTTAAGAATAAGGAGTAAACCATTTAGAATGGAGACGACAAAACACTTTTTCTCACAGGGAGTTGTGAGTCTGTGGAATTCTCTGCCTCAGAGGGCGGTGGAGGCGGGTTCTCTGGATGCTTTCAACAAAGAGCTAGATAGAGATCTTAAAGATAGCGGAGTCAGGGGATATGGGGAAAAGGCAGGAACGGGGTACTGATTGGGGATGATCAGCCATGATCACATTGGATGGCAGTGCTGGCTTGTAGGGCCGAATTCAATGGATATTTTTAAAGGCAGAGATAGATAGACAGAGGTGCCAAGTGTCCCGGATTCGCCGTATTTTGTCCCGGCGAAATAACCTTATTACGGTGTTCCGGCAGCCAAACATGTTGTTACGGAACACCGCCGCGCCGGTGTTCCTCCCGTGGTGAACGCCGGCGCCATGTGCCCCCGGTTTGCCAGCGCGGCAGCTCGCAGCCACGCCCGGCCCAGAGCCCGGGCGGCGCCGGCCCGCGCGATCAGCGACACGGTGACGTTTCTTGCCGCCAGCCGGCCGCTCGTGGCAGCCCCATCACCGGGCCTCCCCCCCACCCCCAGTGCGCAGGCGCAGACCCGCCGGCAACCTTGCCAAGTGCGCATGTGCCGCACCCGCCCGCCGGCAGCCCGCTGATCTGCACCAGTGCGCAGGCGCATAGCCGCCGGCAACAACCCCAAGTGAGTAGTATGTTACTGAGAGAAATGCATTTACCCCCATTTGTTATGGACAAATGGGTTGAATGTTACTGTGAACTAAATTTAGGGTTGGCATCTCTGGATAGATCCTTGTATAGTTTCGATGTCAAGTCAAGTAAGTCACTTTTATTTCTATAGCACATTTAAAAACAACTCTCGTTGACCAAAGTGCTTTAAATCAGTGCAGGTACTAACGTGCTACACACAGTGGTACATAGATCAACAACACATACATAGACACATACATACAGCGCTCCCTCAGAGGACCTCAAGAAATGCTTGAGAGTAGAAATAAGTTTTAAGTCTCGACTTAAAGGAGTCGATGGAGGGGGCAGTTCTGATGGGAAGAGGGATGCTGTTCCACAGTCTAGGAGCTGCAACCTGAGCTTATGCCTAGACCGTGGGATGGTCAGTAACCAAAAGTCGGGCGATCTGATGGACCTGGAGGTGGGTAAGCAGACTTTTGATGTAGGTGGGGGCAAGCCCGTTAAGGGCTTTGTGAACAAAAGTCAGGGTCTAAGCAGGAGAATGGGGTTGAGAGGGAAAACTAGATCAGCCATGATTGAATGGCAGAGTAGACTTGACGGGGGCAAATGGCCAGATTCTGCTCCGGTCACCGATGAAGGGGCGGATTCCATGCTGTACGTCTGTCTGTGTGTGAATGCTCTAAATGGCGGACTATTTTCCAGGTGCTGCAGGATGGCTTTGCTCGGTGTGTGGCGGTGTTGACAAACTCCAGCAAGAAGGACGACATGGCCGTGCAGGTACAGTCAGCCTGTCCACGGTGGGGTTTACCGCTCCGTCCCCGGTCAATGGCGTGTAGGGTCGCCAACTTTCCCGCTCCCAAATAAAGGACAAAGGGTCAAAATACGGGACAACTTCCCCACGGCAATTCGTTGACCGACTCGGCCGTGGGTGGGTGAATGATGAGTTGGCCCCGGGTGCTGGACTGCACACAAAGCCCAGCCGGCGGGCCAGCTGAGGAGTTTTGTACGATGTCGCTCACACAAAGTCCGGCGCCCCGTCCAACTCATGAACCGATGATCGGCCGTGAGAAGGAGGGGCGGCAGTGGTGTCGGCAGTAAGCGAAGGTCCGAAGGTTGGACAGCTGGCCGGGCTGCCGACCGACCGACGGGGCCACGGGCGAGGCGCTGCTGCTGCTGCTGCTGCACTCCATGGGCTGCACTACGTCGGGGACGGGCGAGGCTGGAGCCGGACGCGGCGCTCCCGACCCGGCAGTCCCTCGACCCGAGTAGTCAGTAGCGGGGTTCAAATACGGGACAAGGGCGGTCATGTACGGGACAAACCAATTTAGCCCAAAATACGGGATGTCGCGGCTAATACGGGACAGTTGGCAACCCTAACGTGGCACCTCTCCGTTCTAGGTCTGCGGCCACATCTGCCAGTGTTACAGCGTCGCGGCACAGTTTGAGGAGTGCCGGGAAAAGATCACGGAAATGCCCACCATCATCAGAGACCTCTGCAGATTACTCTACTACGGCAAGGTCGGGCATCTCGTTTGTTACACTGATGGTATTGGCAGGGGTGACTGGGTTGTATACGCGACTAAGAGATGCTGTATAGTACAGGAGGGTTTTGTCTTTTTCTTTTTTTTCCTCTCTTGTATGGCTTTTTAAATATTTGATTAGTGTATAAATGTTAATAATTTGGTTAAATAAATGTATAAATAAATAATAAATGTACATAGGTGTTTATAGCTGCTAAATTGTATAAGATAATTTAAGCAGTTGAAATAAGGGGTGGGGAGGGGGGTGGGATGAATAAGCTTTGGCTTCTTCCTGCTCCTTTTCGACACCTACGATTCTTTATTTATTTTAGATATGTTTATGACAACTTTATAAATATTCAGTTTAGTTTTTTGTTGGCTGTTTCATACGTGCTTTGTTTTATTTTTTATTCTGCTCGAAATAAAGAATTATAATAATATAAGATTAATAATCAGCACCTTGAGCGAATAGTAAGTAAGTAAAGTTTATTGACTATTAATTCACATACCAGGAATTTGCCGTGGTAACAACATGACATACAGTGACAGTTACGAATGACTCATAAAACATTAAACATTAATAATAAAACACCATTAATGATAAAACACCATTGAGCAAGCCATGTGAACCCAACAAAATACCAGATCAAAGGGATGGTTACAGATTTTTGGCTGTTGAGTAGAGCAACTACTCGTGGATAAAAACTGTTTTTATGTCTGGCTGTGGCAGCTTTGACAGTCCGGAGTCGCCTTCCAGAGGGAAGTGATTCAAAGAGTTTGTGGCCAGGGTGAGAGGGGTCAGAGATGATCTTGCCCGCTCGCTTCCTGGCCCTTGCAGTGCACAGTTCATCAATGGAGGGAAGGTTGCAGCCAATAACCTTCTCTGATTATTGACTTCTCTAATAGATCATAAATCAGACACAAAGTGGTTCAGTAACTCAGCGGGACAGGCAGCTAATTCCCTTTGCCCCTTTATCACACCTTCATATTCCCTTATCTATCTATCTTCCCACCCTCCGACGTCTGTCTGAAGAAGGGTCTCGACCCGAAATGGCAGCATCTCTGGAGAAAATGATGGGTATCCTTTTGGGCTGGGACCCTTCTTCAGACACAACCTGAAACGTCACCCATTCCTTCTCTCCAGAGATGCTGCCTGTCCCACTGAGTTACTCCAACATTTTGAGTCCATCTTTAGTTTAAGCCAGCATCTGCAGTTTCTTCACACACAAATGGTCGTAAGTGATAGGAGTAGAACTAGGCCATTGGGGAAGGAAGAAGCTGCCCCTGAACCTGGTCGTTACAGTTTTCACGCTCTAGTGCCACCTTCCTGATGGCAGGAGTGAGATGTGTGGGTCTCTGATGATGCTGGCTGCCTTGTTAAGGCAGCGACTCCTCTAGGTCGCTTCCATAAGGTCATAAGGAATGAGTAGAATTAGGCCATTCAAACCATCAAGTCTACTCCGTCATTCAAACATAGCTGATCTAACTGTCCCTCCTAATCCCATTCTCCTGCCTTATCCCCATTACCTCTGACACCCGTACTAATCAAGAATCTACCTATCTCTGCCTTAAAAATATTCACTGATTTGCTTCACAGCCATCTGTGGTAAAGAATCCTACACCACCCTCTTGACTGAAGAAATGTATCCTCATCTTACTAAAAGAACGTCCTTTAATTCTGAGGCTGTGACCTCTGGTCCTAGACTCTCCCACTGGTGGAAACATCCTCTCCACATCCACTCTATTCACGCCTTTCACTATTCTGTAAGTTTCAATGAGGTCCCCCCCTCGGAGAAACCCCACGCAGGTCACGGGGAGAGTGCACAAACTCCGTACAGACAGCGCCCGTAGTCTGGATCGAACCCGGGTCTCTGACGCTGTGAAGCAGCAACACTGCAAGGCATGTGCCCGTGCCGCCCTTGCCAATGGTTAATCGCACAGTCGCATCTTGTGGCAGCGGAGAACCGGGCCTGGCGTCGCACGTGTCTCCACGCGGCCCCCACGCGGCTCCCCCTGCGTTCTCGGCGGCCCCACCCCCGCCGGGTTGCCCTCGACTGACCGCCTCGCCCTCGTCGCCTCCGCCGCCCGTGCTGATATTCTCCGTGCTCATCTCTTACAGACGTTACCGCGGACTGCGATGCTGGCGGTCGAGTGCGTGGGCTCCTTCGCCGTGGATTACTGGTTACAGACCCACTTGTTCCAAGCTGGTATTTTGTGGCATCTCCTCGTCTACCTCTTCAACTACGACTACACGCTGGAAGAAAGTGGCATTCAAAAGTCTGAAGAAACCAATCAGCAGGTAATTAGGAGTTTGGACCCGAAACGTCACCCATTTCCCCCTCTCCACAGATGCTGCCTGACCCGCTGAGTTACTCCAGCATTGTTTTATTTATACTTCAACTTATACTTATAACTTATACTTTTCCCGATGTTGGGGGAGTCCAGAACCAGGGGCCACAGTTTAAGAATAAGGGGTAAGCCATTTAGAACAGAGACGAGGAAACACTTTTTCACCCAGAGAGTGGTGAGTCTGTGGAATTCTCTGCCTCAGAGGGCGGTGGAGGCCGGTTCTCTGGAAGCATTTGAGAGAGAGTGAGACAGAGCTCTTAAAGATAGCGGAGTCAGGGGATATGGGGAGAAGGCAATAACGGGGTACTGATTGGGGATGATCAGCCATGATCACATTGAATGGCGGTGCTGGCTGGAAGGGCTGAATGGCCTCCTCCTACCCCTATTGTCTATTGTTTAAATATGTTGCAAACAATCAGTGGTTCCATTTCTTTAACCAGGAAGTGTCGAACAGTCTGGCAAAATTCTGTGTGTCTGCGCTGAGTCGGCTGGGCGGGTACTTGTCGGAGGAAAATGCGACACCTGAAAACCCCACCATCAGGAAGTGTCTGGCAGCGTTGCTCTCGCCGTATGTCTCCAGAAGGCTTTCCAAAGACGGCCCAGCGGAGGTAACGTTCCATTGGTTTCTCTTTGCAGCCAGTGTGCAGTCAATAGCCAGATTTATTCATACCCACATCCACAATAAAGTGCAGTGATATGAACTTGCCAGCAGCGGCACAAATCAAAAAAAAGAACACGCAATACACAAAACAAACATCCACCACCGCATTCATCACTGTGGTGGAAGGCACGAAGTTCAGTCAGTCAGTCCTCCTCCATTTTCCACCCGTGAACCCATCATAGTCGCCCGCTTCGGATGGCCCGATGTACAGGCAAGGTAAGTCCCAAATCGGAGACCGCGGCCGGTGGTCGGAGCTCTTCTCCAGGGATCCCCAGCGAGGGATCCCGCTCCGGATGGTAAGTAAGTAAGTTCCCGCGGCAAGAAGCACCGCAGACCGCGGCTTCAAGCTGTTGTTCAGCGTAATTTTATAAATCTGCCTGAAGTTATTGAGTGCCCTTTGTCCCAGCGACCGCCGCCGTCGCCAAAACCCTCCGCTTCTCCGCTTCCCCATCGTCTGCACTCTCTGGGCCGGTCCCAGCTCGGTGGCTGTTGGGGGCCGGGGGCCGCAGCCCACCCGTGCTGTTCTACAGTTTCAGCCACAGTTCAGTTTATCGCCACGTGTATTGCCGAGGTACAGTGAAAAGCTTTTGTTGCGTGCTAACCGGCCAGCGGGAAAGACAGTGCGTGATTTATAATCGAGCCGTCCACCGCATACAGATACAGGATAAGGGAATAACGTTTAGTGTCAGGTAAGGCCAGCAAAGTCCGATCAAGGATAATCCAAGGTAGACAAAAATGCTGGAGAAACACAGCAGGTGAGGCAGCATCTATGGAGCGAAGGAATAGGTGACATTTCGGGTCGAGACGGCCTGGTGACAACCATGCTACGGCCTGGTGACAACCATGCTGCGAGTATGAGTCACGGGCAAACTCGGCAGAGGTCGTGAATTAGGTCGTGAAAGTGGGCAGGCCCTTAACTCTCTCTTGAAAACATCCAGTGAATAGGATTTAAAGGATTTATTCCTTCTGTGTACAGAGGGCTTGCTCAGTTGGAAGTCACGAGCCTATCTATGCATTTGCGATGATTTCTGATTTGGCTACAAATGGTTCATCGAGTTTCTCAGTAACCTGTTTGCTAAAGCTGACTACACGTCTGAAGAAGGGGTCTCGACCTAAAACGTCGCCTTTCCTTCGCTCCATAGATGCTGCCTCACCCACTGAGCTTCTCAGCACTTTTGTCTACCTTCGATTTTCCAACATCTGCAGTTCCCTCTTCAACAAGGATAGTCCAAGGGTCACCAGTGAGGTAGATAGTAGTTCAGCACTGCTCTCTGGTTGTGGTGGGATGGTTCAGTTGCCTGATAACAGCCGGGAAGAAACTGCCCGTGAATCTGGAGGTGCGTGTTTAGACACTTCTATATACTAATAATATAAACTCTATTCCACGAATGTGTTTCGTTCTTAAACCAGATCCTCAAAATGCTGAACAGCAACACGGAAAACCCGTACTTAATCTGGAGCAACGGCACTCGCGCTGAGCTGCTGGAGTTCCTGCAGGAGCAGCAGGAGAGCATGATCAAGCGGGTAAGCTGCACATTCAAAACTGGCCTGGCCTCCGTGGTGCAGGGAATTGGTTCGTACACAGGCGCAGCGGGTAGAGCTGCTGCCTCGCAGTGCCAAAGAAACATAGAAAATAGTAGCAGGAAGAGACCATTCGGCCCTTCGAGCCAGCACCGCCATTCATTGTGATCATGGCTGATCATCCCCTATCAATAACCCGTGCCTGCCTTCTCCCCATATCCCTTGATTCCACTAGCCCCTAGAGCTCTATCTAACTCTCTCTTAAATCCATCCAGTGACTTGGCCTCCACTGCCCTCTGTGGCAGGGAATTTCACAAACTCACAACTCTCTGGGTAAAAATGTGTTTTCTCACCTCAGTCTTAAATGGCCTCCCCTTTATTCTAAGACTGTGGTCCTGGGTCTGGACTCGCCCAACATTGGGAAAACTTTTCCCGCATCTAGCTTGTTCAGTCCTTTTATAATTTTATAGAATCATAGAAAATAGGTGCAGGAGTAGGCCATTCGGCCCTTCGAGCCTGCACCGCCATTCAATATGATCATGGCTGATCATCCAACTCAGTATCCCGTACCTGCCTTCTCTCCATACCCCCTGATCCCTTTAGCCACAAGGGCCACATCTAACTCCCTCTTAAATATAGCCAATGAACTGGCCTCAACTACCTTCTGTGGCAGAGAATTCCACAGATTCACCACTCTCTGTGTGAAAAATGATGTTCTCATCTCGGTCCTAAAGGAATTCCCCAGTGTATATGCCAGTGAACGGGGTGATCGCTGGTCGGCGTGTAATCGGTGGGTCGAAGGGCCCGTTTCAGCACTGCCTCTCTAATGTCTAAAGGCACATGAACTTGAAAGGTTTAGAGGGATATGGATTGGGTTTGTTGATTGGGGAAGATCAGCCATGATCACAATGAATGGTGGCGGTGGCTCGAAGGGCCGAATGGCCTCCTGCTGCCCTTATTGTCTATGTTTCTACCGCTGCGCCTCCGTGCCGCTCTAACGCCTGTGTACTTTGCTTCCTCCAGGGGGACTGCGATAAGAATTACGGTGCGGAGTTTGTTTTCAGCGAACACGCCAAGGAGCTGATTGTCGGTGAGATCTTTGTCCGGGTCTACAATGAACAGCCAGCATTTCCCTTGGAGGTAAGTTCCCACCCACCACCACCACCGCACCTCTGCCCGAGAAATGAGTTGGCCTTCTTGGTTAAATTTCAAAATCAATGCATGAAATAATGAAGTTCCAAGCAAGAGAATGGGGTTAGGATGGAGAGAGAGATCAACCATTATTGAATGGCGGAATAGACTTGATGGGCCGAATGGCCTAATTCTACTCCTATCACATAACCTTATGACCTGATGATGAAAAAATGTAGGTGAAAATTATTCAATATTCTTTCAAATTTTATGATAAATATGTGGCAATTGTTTTCTTCAAAGGTTCAATGTTGCTTTTATTAGACAAAAGGTGCAGGTTTAGGCCATTCAGCCCTTCGAGCCAGCACCGCCATTCAATGTGATCATGGCTGATCATCCCCAATCAGTACCCCGTTCCTGCCTTCTCCCCATATCCCCTGACTCCACTATCTTCAAGAGCCCTATCCAGCTCTCTCTCTTGAAAGCATCCAGAGAACCGGCCTCCACCGCCCTCTGAGGCAGAGAATTCCACAGACTCACAACTCTGTGTGAAAAAGTGTTTCCTCGTCTCCGTTCTAACCGGCTTACCCCTTATTCTTAAACTGTGGCCCTGGTTCTGGACTCCCCCAAAATTGGGAACATGTTTTCTGCCTCTAGAATGTCTAAACCCTGAATAATCTTATATGTTTCAATAAGATATCCTCTCATCCTTCTAAACTCCAGAGTGTACAAGCCCAGCTGCTCCATTCTCTCAACATTGGACAGTCCCGCCATCCCGGGAATTAACCTTGTAAACCTACGTTGCACTCCCCTCAATAGCAAGAATGTCCTTCCTCAAATTTGGAGACCAAAACTGCATACCAGGTCTGGTCTCACTAGGGCCCTGTACAACTGCAGAAGGACCTCTTTGCTCCTATACTCAACTCCTCTTGTTATGGCCAAATTGCTATTCGCTTTCTTCACTGCCTGCTGTACCAGCATGCTTACTTTCATAGACTGATGAACAAGGACCCCCAGATCCCATTCCCAACTTGACACCATTTAGATGTCTTCCTGTTTTTGCCTCCAAAGTGGATAACCTCACATTTATCCACATTAAACTGCATCTGCCATGCATCTGCCCACTCCCCCAACCTGTCCAAGTCACCCTGCATTCTCATAGCATCCTCCTCACAGTTCACACTGCCACCCAGCTTTGAGTCATCTGCAAATTTGCTAATGTTACTTTGAATCCCTTCATCTAGATCATTGATGTATAATGTAAATAGCTGCGGTCCCAGCACCGAGCCTTGCGGCACCCCACTAGTCACTGCCTGCCATTCTGAAAGGGATTGGTTAGTCCCTGCTCTTTGTTTACCGTCTGCCAAACACTTCTCTATCCATATCAGCACTCTACCCCCAATACCATGTGCCCTAATTTTGTCCACTAATCTCCTATGTGGGACCTTATGAAATATTGCCACACCTGCGAAGTACAAACAACCAGTGAATTTATTTCCTTACAAATAGTCGAGTAGAGTTTCCATATCCAGGACATCCCGATTAGCAAATTGTGCAGAAATAGTCCACGGTTTATAATCTAATACTATACGATAGAGTGGCTTGGATAGAGTGGATGTGGAGAGGATGTTTCCACTAGTGGGAGAGTCTAGGACCAGAGGGCACAGCCTCAGGATTAAAGAACGTTCCTTTAGGAAGGAGATGAGGAGGAATTTCTTTAGTCAGAGGGTGGTGAATCTGTGGAATTCATTGCCACACAAGGTTGTGGGGGCCAAGTGAATGGGTATTTCTAAGGCAGAATAGTTGGAGCCTCCTGCAGCCGACCTCGAGGCCATGGAGGGCCCAGACCCTGGTTCCCTCTCCTCTCCCAGCAGCCTCAGGTCACGACCTATGAATGAATGAGTTTATTTGCCAAGTATGGGCACATACAAGGAAAGTGACAACATGACATACAGTAAACCATTAAGAATAAAACATATAACATTAGTCAAGTCAAGTTTATATGTCACACACACATACAGGATGTGCAGTGAAATGAAGTGGCAATGCCTGCGGGTTGTGCAAAACAACAGAACAGAACAGAATGTAGACAAAAGTGCTGGAGAAACTCAGCGGGTGCGGCAGCATCTATGGAGCAAAGGAAATAAGCAACGTTTCCCTTTGGGAAACCCTTGGGTCTCGGCACGAAACGTTGCCTATTTCCTTTGCTCCATAGATGCTGCCTCACCCGCTGAGTTTCTCCGGCACTTTTGTCTACCTTCCATTTTCCAGCATCTGCAGTTCCTTCTTGAACAGAATAGCACAGAATCAGTATTTACATATTGGAAAAAATCAGCAGTTTTAAAAAGACCAACACCACAGTAAATGAGTCCCTGGTGAGATCAGAGTTTACAGTCCTGATGGCCTGTGGGAAGAAACTCCGTCTCATCCTCTCTGTTTTCACAGTGTGACAGCAGAGGCGCTTGCCTGACCGCAGCAGCTGGAACAGTCCGTTGCTGGGGGGGTAGGGGTCCCCCATAATGTTGCTGGCTCTGGATCTGCACCTCCTGGTGTATAGGTCCTGCAGGGGGGGCGAGTGTAGTTCCCATGGTGCGTTTGGCCGAACACACTACTCTCTGCAGAGCCTTCCTGTCCTGGGCAGAGCAGTTCCCAAACCAGATTGTGATGTTGCCGGACAAGATGCTTTCTACAGCCTCAGAGTAGAAGCACTTAAGAATAAAACATTATAGTTAAAACATGTGAATGAAATAAAATACCAGAGCAAAAGGAGGCTACAGATTTTTGGTTTTGAGTAGAGAGCTTCTATCCGTGGAAAAAAACTGTTTTTATGTCTGGCTGTGGCAGCTTTGACATTCCGGAGTCGCCTTCCAGAGGGAAGTGATTCAAAGAGTTTGTGGCCAGGCTGAGAGGGGTCAGAGATGATCTTATCCGCTCGCTTCCTGGCCCTTGCAGTGTACAGTTCATCAATTGGCGGGGGAAAGGTTGCAGCCAATAATCTTCTCTGCTGATTCTGCCCAATGTCACCAATTCCTTCTCTCCAGGGATGCTGCCTGTCCCGCAGAGTTAATCCAGCATTTGGTGTCTATCTTCAGTGCGAACCAGCATCTGCAGCCTTCCTGGACAGGGTTTGGTAAAAAAAATGTTCATTGGGTTGCTTAATATTGGTGGCCGTTTTCTCTCTCCCAGTTGCCCAAGGAATTTGCAGGCACCCTGCTGGACTATGTGGGGTCGCAAGCCCAGTATCTGCACACACTGATGGCCATCACACAGACGGGCAAGGTGGAATCTGATCAACATGAGCACAGGTTGGGGCGAGCTGAAATGGCCTTGGAGGCGCTGCGTAACGTCATCAAAAACAACCCAGGTTAGTGTGGCCCGAGCGGCAGCTCGTCATGAAGCTGCGGCGTGAATGAGAAGGGCCTGTTTCCCTCAGCGTGGAAACAGGCCCTTCAGCCCAACCCTTCTGGGGTTCTTCTGCAGTTGTATCGGGCTCAGGTGAGACCACACCTGGCGTACTGTGTACACTAGAGCGTTTTAATTCTTTGGGAGTTTCCTAATTTGCGGAGAGGCATCTTGGTTGAGGCAGTGCAGCGTAGGTTCACGTGAATTGATTCCTGGGGATGGGGGATGTCCTATGAGGAAAGATTGAAAGATAGCTTGTATTACACTGGAGTTTAGGAGGATGAGGGGGGATCTTATAGCAACACACCCACACCCCGGGTGGACAAGCTAGATGCAGGAAAAATGTTCCCCAATGTTGGGCGAGTCCAGGAAACGTGCCATAGTCTTAGAATAAAGGGGTGGTCATTTCGCACGAGGTGAGTCAAAACGTTTTCACCCAGAGAGTTGTGAATTTGTGGAATTCCTGCCACAGAGGGCAGTGGAGGCCAAATCACTGGATGGATTTAAGAGAGAATTAGATAAATAACTAACTCTCTATGCGGTAGTGGAATCAAAGGGATATGGGGAGAAGGCAGGCTCGGGATTATGATTGGGGTCGATCAGCCATGATCACAATGAATGGTGGTGCTGGCTCGAAGGGCTGAATGGTCTTTCCTGCACCTATTTTCGATGGGTTTTTTCTATCTATATGACGGTCCTGCCAACCGTGGATTTAACCGGTGAATCTCGCTGATTTGCCTCATAGGAAGGATTCTTCCTCAAATGGGAGACCAAAACTGCACACAATACTCCCAGATTTGTCTCACCAGGACCAGTACGATCCCACCTGGGTCTGTCTGTGTGGAGTTCTCCAACTGTGACCATGCTCTGTGACCACTGGGTTTCCCCTCCTGGTTCTCCATTTCCTCCCGCCTTCCCAAAGGACGTGCGGGTTTGTAGGTTCATGGCCCTCTGTAAAATTGCCTCTAGTGTGTAGGGAGTGGATGAGAAAGTGGGGATAACATCAAACTAGTGTGAACGGGTAGACCCAAAAAGTGGAGTAACTCGCGGGGGGCCAGCGATATTGGAGAGAAGGAAAAACAGGGTGACGTATCGGATCGGACTAATCGGGGGGGGGGGGGGGGGTGCGAAAGGCTGTGAATGGGTGATCGACGATCGGCATGGGCAATAATGGCGGAAACTAGTTTCTTCACTCTGCAGGATCTTTCAAAGAGGAACTTGGAAGCGCAGGAAATAGAGGGAACGGCATGGATACTGTGGGCCGAAGGGCCTGCCCCTGTGCCTAAGGGTGGTGGGTATAGGGAACGAGCTGCCGGAGGAGGTATCTGAGGCAGGAACTATCACAACATTTCAAAAGCATTTAGAAGGGTACATGGGTAGGTCAGGTTTAGAGGGATATGGGCCAAACGCAGGCTGCTGGGACCAGTGTTGGTAGGACATGTTGGTCGGAGTGGGCAAGTATCCATCAAATAAAGTCTTATCCTTGATTTTTTGTAGAACAGATTGTACAAACGTGGTTCGCAAACATTCATTTCTAGTTGTTTAAGAAGGAAGCTGCAGATGCTGGTAAAATCGAAGGTAGACACAAAATGCTGGAGCAACTGAGCGGGTGAGGCAGCATCTACGGAGAGAAGGAATAGGCTACATCCAGCATTTTGTGTCTACCATTCATTTCTAGTTTTGTGATCCTCGGCTGGGAGAGAATTGTCCGATGATCTGCCATTTCAAGAGGTACCCAGACAGAAAACAGGCCCTTCTGCGATCATCATGCCGACAAGCTATACTGTAGCCTGCGTTTGGCCCGTTATTCCTCTAAACCTTTCTATCCCAATATGTCCATGGTTAGAATGAATGGCGGTGCTGGCTCGCGGGTCCGAATGGCCGCTTGCATATTTTTATGATTTCAATGCTGTTCTAGTATGTCTTAAAATATCTGGCTCAGTTTTCCTGCCTCGTGTGCACAATATTCTACGTGTTCTATAGAGGAGATACGCGCGGACTTTAATCCCAACAGTGGTCTGTCTCTACCCCCACACTCATCTGTTCCAAACCCAAAAAACCCCACAACCACCTCATCTACACAATCTATATTTTCTTACCTTCTTTCTTCCCCCTTCTTACTTTTCGCATATCACATTACATCCTTATATACTTCAATCCTTAAATTCGATATCGTTATCATAAACCACCACATTACATTTAATAAACAATTCCCTTCCAATTAACCAATTACATTTTTTTTTTTATTTTTTTTTTTTTTTATTTTTCCCTTAAAATTTTTTTTTTTTTTTTTTTTTTTTTATATCCCCCTCCTTTTTTTTTCCAACTTTTTTTTCCCCTTTTTTTTTTTTTTGGGGTGGGGGGGTGTGTGTGGTGTGTTGTGTATATTTGTTGTTGCCGGGGGGGGGGGGGTGGCCCCCCCACGGGGGGGGGCCCCCCCCCCCCACCCCCCCCCCCCCCCCCCCGATCAAAGAGGGCCCATATGCCGTCGCTACGGAGGGTCACGATGGTCCCGTCAACGGAGGGCTCTAGCCCCCGTGACGGGACGAAATCAATGAAGGGAAGAGATTTGAACTTTTTTTTCGCCTTCCATGTGGAGGAGTCACTGTGGTGGATGTTTATGTTAAAATGTATTTTGTGTGTTCCGTTGCTTTTTATTGGTATGATGACTGACTTGGCAAATGAAATTCCTCGTATGTTGCAAAACATACTTGGCTAATAAAGTATTATTGAATGAATGAATACGTTTATCGGCCAAGTATTCACATACAAGGAATTTGCCTTGGTGCTCCACCCACAAGTGACAACATGACATGATTTTGATTGAATGTTCTTGTGCACCTCAGAATAATCGCCCCTCGCCTCCTACACTCGACACAGAGACACCATCCAACAAGAAGGACTGGTTCCCATGGCCCGTGCGGGGTGGATTCCTTGGCCAGTGTTAACTGTCTTGGTGGCGTCCTAACTGTTCATGTCCCGTTCTTTATGCGATTTGTTCTAGGTGCCGAAATGAATCATCGTCACTTTAAAACTGATCGCGCTCTCCTCCGGTGCCCCCAGAACTGCAGTCCAACCAGCTCCCTTGGAGTAAGTGGTGCTCTTCAAGCCTCTCCCCCCAGATCATTGCCTCGTATCTATGTTCTATAAGAGAAAAGCCGGAATAACCCACGTGGATTCCCCAGTCCACGTTTCCTCCACAGACCAACCCTCACAACTGCGTTGTAAGTGAAACTCATTTATGGTATGAAACTACGAGCTTCGCACAACTTTGAATACTGCCCAAGCTAGGGGGGGGGCCCTCCTAAAAACTTACAAACCGGCGGCGGCGGTGGGTTTAAATACCACTAACTCCCAACCTACCCCCAAACCCCACCACCCTTTGTCCCAAACAACACTCGTATATATGAACTTTTATTCTCTATTTCTATTTATTAATTACCACACACTGAATGACACTGGTTGAGAAACGCCTTTTTTACGTTTTCCCTCTGGGTATGTAAATACTCAGAAAAATGAAAAAACAATATCCAATACAATACTTAACAGCGCACCCTCCACAGTCCAGAGCGTGGTGAATCTGTACTTCTTTTGCCACAGAATGCTGCAGGAGTCCCAAGCAGTGGATATTTGTAAGTCCGATAGGGATATTTTCAAGACAGATTCTGATTTGTACAGGTTACCCGTGTTCATGGGGAGACGGCAGACAGAACTGGGGTTAGGAGTGAGAAAAGATCAGCCCATGAATTAAATGGCGAGTAGAACCTCTATTAAAATCTGACACCGAGGTGCAACATTGTCAGGTTTTATTGAAGGCCATTTTTATAACGTTTTTGGTTTCACCATAGTCCCCCTCGCCCCCATGCCCTCCCCCCCCGGCATGCATAAATAACAATGGCCCTTAGATAAAATCTCAGCAATGTGCATTTTAACCACATGTGATTTTTTTTTTCCTCTATTACAAATCTCAAATTGTGGAGTACAGAGGCAAATAAATAAATGATGGGTCTTTGCCCCAAACATTATGGAGGGCACTGTATATGCATATCTGCCCCCAATATCTGCCTGTATATAATCCATATCCCTCCATTCCCTGCATCTCCATGCGCCTATCCAAAAGCCTCCTAAATGCCACTGTCGTATCTGCCTCCACCACCACCACCACCTCGCTAATATCTTCATGTCTTTTACTGTGTATGGCCCCCCTCGGGGACATGAACTATTTGAAAATTGTAAAACTTAACTCTGCATCAACTTTGGGAACACTTAAGGGCCTGTCCCACTCTATGAGGTAATTCAAGAGCTCTCTCAAGTTTAAAAAAAATCAAACTCGTGGTAAGCACGTACGTAGAATGTACGTAGCGGGTACGTCGGAGCTTGGGGACGTCTCTTAGCGGCTCGTACTGCTAACAGCACGTACTCGGGAAACGCGGTAAGCTCGTGAAGACTCGTGAAGTTTTTCAACATGTTGAAAAATGTCCACGAGAGCCCCGAGTACCTACGAGCGGCTATTACTGTAAAGCCCCTGTCCCACTTAGGAAACCTGAACGGAAACCTCTGGAGACCGTGTGCCCCACCCAAGGTTTCCGTGAGGTTCCCAGGGGTTCCGGTCATTCTCCATGAATCACCAGAGGTTCTGGTCAATTGCCTGGAAAGCCTCAACCGAAGCATAAGCTGCATCTACTGACCAAAGATCGTTGCTGCCGGCCGCGCGCACACACACACACACACACACGCACACACACACACACACACACACACACACAACACACACACACACACACACACACACACACACACACACACACACACACACACAACACACACACACACACACACAAAACGCATAAGGTGGGGGGACAGGGACAGCGGAGGAGCGCTTTCTCCGTGTAAAGAGGAAAGTAAACGACTGCCACAGAGCATGGTAAGTCCTTTAAAGAGCGCGGGAGAAGGACAGAGAAAGGGGAGAGAGAGAAGGGAGAGAAGCAGTGGAGACAGTTTTAGGAAGTTTAATAAAGTTAGCGGGCATTTTACCTTCCGGCGGATCTTCTAGGTCCTGAAAACCAAATAAGATTTCTTTGCTGAAAACTCCAATGAGCCAATCAGAATGGCCGGTCAGTGAAGGCCTTCGACTGGCTGTAAGTAAAAATGCGACCCCACCACTGGCTTCGACAAAACGGCAACCTATTTTTAGTTGCGGCCGGTTTTGGTTTTTTTGAAATAATCGCAGGAACATAGCAGAAACCGCGATTACGCGGAAACCACTTTCCACAAGTAGGTAGAGTGACAGGAACCTCCGGGAACCTCACAGAAACCTTGGGTGGGGCGCAAGGTCTCCAGAGGTTTCCGTTTAGGTTTCCTACGTGGGAAGATCCGCCGGAAGGTAAAATGCCTGCTAACTTTGTAAACTTATTAAAACTGTCTCCACTCTTTCTCCCCCGGTTCTCTCCCCTTCTACCCCCTTCTGCCCCCTTCTCTCTCCCCTTCTCTGGTTTTTTCTTCTCTCCCTCCCCCCGTAACTTCTTCTCCCTCCCTCCCGCGCTCTCTAAAGGACTTACCATGCTCTGCGGCAGCCGTTTACTTTCCACTTGAATACGCAGAAAGCGCTCCTCCGCTATCCCTGGTCCCCACATTCGCGATGTGTGTGTGTGTGTGTGTGTGCGCACGGTCGGCAGCAACGATCCTATAGGATCTTTGGTCAGTAAATGCAGCTCACGCTTCGGTTGACGCTCTCCAGGCAATTGACCAGAACCTCTGGTGACTCGTGGAGACCCCGGGAACCTCTGGGAACCTCACAGAAACCTTGGGTGGGGCACACTGTCTCCAGAGGTTTCCTAAGTGGGACAGGGGCTTAATTCTCGGAGTTCGATCCAGGGGAACCTCGGGAGAACTCTTGAATTAGCTCGTACAGTGGGACAGGCCCTTTATACATGCCTCCATTAATTACAAATTGTCTGCTTTTCTTGCGACTGATTTTCTAAAAAAGCTTGAATGAAATGTATATTTGGATGTGTTGTCACACCACAGGTGGTGAACATAGTGACGGCCAACCAAGAATGTGTCAATAACATTGCTGAATCACTGGTCCTCTCCAACATCCTGGTTCTGCTGCATTCGCTGCCCTCCAGTAAGTAAACCTCCCGACGTGTGTACAATGGGCTCAGAATGCTGAGGCAGGTGAGGCAGAATCTCTGGAGAGAGGGAATGGGCGACATTTCGGGTCGAGACCCTTCTTCAGGGAAGGAGGAATCACGGGGGGGGGGGGGCCTCCCCCCGGGGGGGGTGAAGCAGTGAGAGAGGGTGTTGCTGAACTCCCATCGGAGAGAGGAGAGGTTCTGCAACGTAGACATACCTTGGGGAGATTTCACAGTGGAGTGGGTGAGGCAGCATCGCTGGAGAGAAGAAATGGGCGACGTTCCGGGTCGAGAGCTGAAGAAGGGTCTCGACCCGAAACGTCGCCCGTTCCTTCTCTCCAGAGATGCTGCCTGACCTGCTGAGTTACTCCAGCATTTTGTGTCTACCTTCAATTTAAACCAGCATCTGCAGTTCTTTCTTACACGTGTCTAATGGACTCCTTCAGTTAGCACTGCGCTTTACTCTGCAACTAAAGCGTATGAATGTTTTGGCTTAGTTCAGTTTAGTTTATTGACACGTGTATCGAGGTACAGTGAAAATCTTTTTGTTGCACGCGAGCCAGCCAACGAAAAGGCAATATGTGATTGAAAGACAATCGGGCCGTTTACAGTGTATAGATACATGATAAGGCATGATTCGTGCAAGGTAAATTCCCACCAAAGATAGATACTGCAGTTCTGAAACGCTCTCTAGTTGGGGATAGGATGGTTCAGTTGCCTGATGACAGCTGGGAAGAAACAGTCCCTGAATCGGGAGGTGTGAGTTTTCACACTTCTGTACCTTTTCTCCGATGGGAGAGGGGGAGAGAGGGAGTGGCCGGGATGAGACTGGTCCTTGATGATGCTGCTAGCCTTGCCGAGGCAGCGTGCGGTGTAGATGGAGTCAATGGAAGGGAGGTTGGTTTGTGTGACGGTCTGGGCTGTGTCCACTATTGCTTGGGTTGTGGGTGGAGACTCTTTTCGTGCTGGTCCCAGTGGAGGATCTGCTATCAATAGACAATAGGTGCAGGAGTAGGCCATTCGGCCCTTCGAGACAGCACCGCCATTCAATGTGATCATGGCTGATCATCCCCAATCAGTACCCCGTTCCTGCCTTCTCCCCATATCTCCTGGCTCCACTATCTTTCAGGCCCTATCTAGCTCCCTCTTGAAAGTATCTAGAGAACCTGCCTCCACTGCCCTCTGTGGCAAAGAATTCCACAGACTCACAACTCTCTGAGAAAAAGTGTTTCCTTGTCTCCGTTCTAAATGGCTTACTCTTTATTATTAAACTGTGGCCCCTGGTTCTGGACTCCCCCAACGTCAGGAACATGTTTCCTGCCTCTAGCGTGTCCAAACCCTTAACAATCATATAATCAAACCCTGTCAACCATCGCAATTGTTCCACTCGTTTAAATCTTTATTTCAACAGCACCATTTCCTACACTAACAGTGCTATACCTTTGCACTAAATGTTGCAGCCTTTATCCCAGCGGTATGAACATTGACTTCTCTAATTTCAGGTAGTCCCTTCTTTCTCCCTCTTTCCGCTCCCCTTCCCAGTTCTCCCACAGCCCACTGTCTCCGCTTCTTCCTTTCTTCTTCCCGCCCCACCCTTACATCAGTCTGAAGGCAGGTCTCGACCCGAAACGTTGCCTATTTCCTTCTCTCCATAGATGCTGCCTCACCCCCTGAGTTTCTCCAGCATTTTTGACTACCTTAGCCGTTATCATCTATCTGCGACCTGGATACCTGGATAGCATGCAAACAAAAGCTTTTCACTGTATCTTGACACACTAGACTCTTAGCGTCATACAGCGTGGAAACAAGCCCTTCGGCCCAACATGCCCCATCTACACTAGTCCCACATGCCTTCATTTGGCCCATATACCTCCAAACCTGTCCTATCCATGTACCTGTCTATATGTATCTTAAACATTGCGATGATCCCTGCCTCAACTGCTGTACCTCCTTTGGCAGTTTGTTCCATACACCCACCACCCTTTATGTAAAACACATGTTACCATTCAGGTTCCTATTAAATTTATTACGTTTCTTAAACTAATAAAGCTGAACTCTTCCACTAAATGTTATACCCTTTATCCTTTATTTTTTGCACTGTTGATAGCATTAACTTAAGTTCTTAACTTTAGTCAGAGGGTGTTGAATCTTAGGAATTCATTGCCACAGAAGGCTGTGGAGGACAAGTCAGTGGATATGTGGATAAATGTGAGGTTATCCATTTTGGAGGCAAAAACAGGAGGGTAGACTATTATCTAAATGGTGGCCGATTAGGAAAAGGGGAGATGCAACGAGACCTGGGTATCATGGTACACCAGTCATTGAAAGTAGGCATGCAGGTGCAGCAGGCAGTGAAGAAAGCGAATGGTATGTTAGCATTCATAGCAAAAGGATTTGAGTATAAGAGCAGGGAGGTTCTACTGCAGTTGTGCAGGGTTTTGGTGAGGCCACACCTGGAGTATTGCGTACAGTTTTGGTCTCCAAATCTGAGGAAAGACATTCTTGCCATAGAGGGGGTACAGAGAAGGTTCACCAGACTGATTCTTGGGATGTCAAGACTTTCATATGAGGAAAGACTGGATAGACTCGGCTTGTACTCGCTAGAATCTAGGAGATTGAGGGGGGATCTTATACAAACTTACTAAATTCTTAAGGGGTTGGACAGGCTAGATGCAGGAAGATTGTTCCCGATGTTGGGGAGGTCCAGAACAAGGGGTCACAGTTTAAGGATAAGGGGGAATTCCTTTAGGACCGACATTTTTCACACAGAGAGTGGTGAGTCTGTGGAATTAATTCTCTGCCACAGAAGGTAGTTGAGGCCAGTTCATTGGCTATATTTAAGAGGGAGTTAGATGTGGCCCTTGTGGCTAAAGGGATCAGGGGGTACGGAGAGAAGGCAGGTACAGGATACTGAGTTGAATGATCAGCCATGATCATATTGAATGGCGGTGCTGGCTCGAAGGGCCGAATGGCCTACTCCTGCACCTATTTTCTATGTCTATATTTCTATATTGCGGGACTGACATATGATGAAATAAAAGGTCGACTGGGCTTGTATTTACTGGAATTTATAAGGATGAGAGGGGATCTTGTAGAAACATATAAAATTCTTAAAGGATTGGACATGGTAGATGTAGGAAAATCTTCCTGCATCTAGCCTATCCAACCCCTTAAGAATTTTGACGGTTCTATAAGATCCCCCCTCAATCTTCTAAATTCTAGCGAGTACAAGCCAAGTCTATCCAGTCTTTCCTCATATGAAAGTCCTGACATCCCAGGAATCAGTCTGGGAATTTAGGACTGAGATGAGGAAAAACTTTTTCACCCAGAGAGTTGTGAATCTGTGGAATTCTCTGCCACAGGAGGCAGTGGAGGCCGATTCATTGAATGTTTTCAAGAGAGAGTTAGATTTAGCTCTTAGGACAAACGGAATCAAGGGATATGGGGAGAAGGCAGGAACGGGGTACTTATTGTGGATGATCAGCCATGATCACATTGAATGGCGGTGCTGGCTCGAAGGGCAAAATGGCCTGCTCCTGCACCTATTCTATGTGTCTGCGTGTCTACGTTTCTATGTATTGATAGGTTCCTATTTAGTTTCTTGAAAGCGGCGTGTCGCAGGCACAGTAGATCACAAAGGCTTTCTGCACATTGGCCTTCATCAGTCAGAGTATCGAGGACAGACGTTGGGAGGTCATGTTACACTTGTACAAGATGTTGCTGAGGCCACACTTAGCGTATCCAGTCTTCTGTTTTTGTTAATCTGTTATAGGGAAGATGTTGTCAAGTTGGAAAGGGTACAGAGAAGATTTACGAGGACTCGAGAGCCTGAGCTACAGGGAGAGGTTGAGCAGGCCAGGACTCTATTCCTTGGAGTGCAGGAGGATAAGGATGGATTTTATAGAGGTGTACGCAAGATCATGAGAGGAATTGATTGATACTTTTGCCCAGAGTAGGGGAATCGAGAGCCAGGGGACATGTACATGGATAGGATACGATTAGAGTGATATGGGCAGGTAAGACTCGGGCAAATGGGGTATGTTGGCCGGTGTGGGTAAGTTGGGCTGAAGGGACTCTTTACACACTGTGTCACTCCATGACACCGCTGAATAATGTGTTCAAATTCTGACTCTGTGACATTTCGTTCTTCCTTCCTTAGGTCGCATTCTCGTTCTTGAAACTCTCTACGCTCTGACATCAAATACAAAGATCATAAAAGAAGCCATGGGGAAAGGTATGTCTCTTCTTGACCTGTCATTCGACACCTACGTAGACACAAGGAGCTGCAGATGCTGGAACCTGCAGCAAAGCCACCATGTTTTTTTTGGGGGGGGAGCAACTCGTGTATGTCAGGCAGCAATCTGCTGAAGGAATGGACAGATGACATTTTGGGTTGGGACCCTTCATCAGATGTACAGTGCATTCAGAAAGTATTCAGACCCCTTCACTTTTTCCACATTTTGTTACCTTACAGCCTTATTCTAAAATGGATTAAATTCTTTTTTTTTTCCATCAATGTACACACAATACCCCATAATAAAAAAGCACAAGCAGGAATCTGAGGGGTAACTTTTCACGCAAAGGGTGGTGGGTGTATGGAACGAGCTGCCGGAGGAGGTAGTTGAGGGAGGGACTATCCCAACGTTTAAGTAACAGTTAGAAAGGAACATGGATAGGACAGGTTTGGAGGGGTATGGACAAAACACGGGCAGGGGGGATGACTAGGGCCCTCTTGTAGAGTGCTGGCCCCCCTCCCCGCCGGGGGCAATGTTGGCCGGTGTGGGCAGGTGGTTGGCCTCTCCTGAAGGGCCTGTTTTCCACACTGTATCACTCCATGACTTATTTGGACATGTTTAGAGTGTTTATAACTGGTGTCTAAACACCGGTCTAGAGTGTTATGGGCTAAACGCGGGCAGGTGGGATTAGTGTAGATAGGGCACGTTGGTCAGCACGGGTTAAGTAAGTAAGTACGTTTATTGGCCAAGTGTTCACATACAAGGAATTTGGGCTGAAGGTCCTGTTTCGGTGTAGTATGACTGACAAATATCCATTGGATGCAACGAGAGTGAATAAGGTTTACTGTGCTCACTTTGCCGCTTCAGTTTCGTCTTGTGTTTTGTTTGGGTACATTTTGGAAGCGTAAACTAAAGTTACCGACTGCTTTGTCCTCCAGGTGCCCTGGTGTATCTTCTAGACATGTTTTGTAATTCAACGCATCCTCAGGTTCGAGCCCAAACCGCAGAGCTCTTTGCCAAAATGATCACAGATAAGCTTGTTGGACCAAAGGTACGTCATTGCTTCTACTCCTCCCCTTCTCCCATCGGGCAGGAGGTACAGAAGTGTGAAAACGCACACCTCCAGATTCAGAGACAGTTTCTTCCCAGCTGTTATCAGGCACTTGAATCATCCTACCAAGAGTCAAGAGTGTTTTATTGTCATATGTCCCGGATCTTACTTGCTGCAGCACAACAGAATATGTGAATATGTAAACATAGTACATAACGGGGGAGATAAGTGTGTGGCCAGGATGGTGTGGGTCTTTGATGATGTTGGCTGACTCTGTGAAACGTCACCTATCCATGTCCTCCACAGATGCTGCCTGACCCACTGAGTTACTCCAGCACTCTGTGAAACGTCACCTATCCATGTTCTCCACAGATAGCGCGCTGACTCCGCTGAGTTACTCCAGCTCTGTGAAACGACACCTATCCATGTTCCACTCCTACAGATGCTGCCTGACCACTTTGATGTTACTTCCAGCAACTCTGTGAAACGTCACCTATCCATGTTCTCCCCTACAGATACCACCACAACGAGCTAACTATCAACCGCTGAAGCATTTGTAGTGTGTGTGTGTGTGTAAACATCAGCATCTGCGGTTCCTCGTTTCTACTCTAACTCTGCTGTTCTCTCAACATAGGTGAGGATAACTTTGACCAAGTTTCTCCCCGGTGTGTTCATGGACGCTATGCGGGACAATCCTGAGGCATCGGTCCATATATTTGAGGGGACGCATGAAAACCCGGAGCTGATCTGGAATGACAACTCCAGGGAGATAGTGGCTACGACCGTTCGGGAAATGATGCTCGAGTGCGTAAGCTAACGGTGACATTGCATTTCTACAACTATCAAATTATCCTTTTTCCTGGTGTTCTTCCGTTCCAGGTTTTACAGTGCAAACTGTGCAATTCTCTGCCAAAGTGGGCAGTGGAGGCCAAGATGTACTCAAGAGCATGTTAAGGGCCTGTACCCGTTGGCGATTTTTTTCCGGCGACCGCAGGCATCATTGACTAACGTATCAGGTGCGCCCTGAAACGACTTTGTATGCCATCATTATCAAAATCCAGCGGCGACAAAAATTTTTTGCCACACTCGAGGACACCGCAGCGTCTATACGTCGTCACGCCGCGCCGTTACCTTATACGTCAGTCAATGATGCGGCCGTCGCTGAAAAAAATCGGCAAGTGGGACAGGCCCTTTAGATAGAGCTCGTAGGGTGAACGGAATCCAGGGATATGGGGAGAAGGCAGGAGCAAGGTACTGATTGTGGATAATCAGCCATGATCCTGTCGAATGGCGGTGCTGGCTCGAAGGGCCGAATGGCCTACTCCTGCACCCATTTTCTATGTTGCAAAACATCCAGCTTGTATTAAACAACAATGAGACTAAACAGGCAATGACACTAAAGTGGATGGGTCCAAGGAGAGATAGCTGAATGGATCGGAAATTGGCTTCATGGAGGAAAGCAGAGGGTGATGTGGAAGGTTGTTTCTCGGAGTGGAGGCCGGTGACTAGTGGTGGGCCTCAGTTCGGTGCTAGGCCTGCTGCTGTTTGTCATCCACATCAATGATTTGAATGCAAACATACAGGGTAAGATTAGCAAGTTTGCAGATTGCACGCTGAAGTGGGATGGAGATGATTTACAAGGATGTTGCCAGAGTCTGAGCTACAGGGAGAAGTTGAGTAGGCTGGGACTCAGGAGGATGAGGGCTGGTCTTATAGAGGTGTACAAAATCACGAGCGGAATATACCGGGCAGATGCACAGCATCCCTTTCCCAGAGTAGGGGGATCGACGACCAGAGGACATGGGTTTAAGGTGAAGGGGAAAAGATTGAATAGGAATCTGAGGGGTAACTTATTTACACAAAGGTGGTCCCCGTATGAACGAGCTGGCCAGAGGAGACCGTTGAGGCTGCAGGACCATCCCAACATTTAAGAAACATTTCAGACAGGTACATGAAATAGGACAGGTTTAAAGAGGGCCACATGGACCCAAATGCAGGCAGTGGGAGAGTGTAGACTAGGGACTGTTGGACGGTGTGGGCAAGTTGGGCCAAAAGGCCTGTTTCCATGCTGTATCACTCTATGACACTTAACTCAATTGACATAAGGTCCAATGAATGCAAATACCTTATGAAATTTTACAATTTAATCCCATTCCCTGCTAGAGAATGGGGTTGAGAGGAAGTGATGATTCAAGCATTGATTGGATTGGCGGCAGTAGACTCCAGATAGATACAAAAAGCTGGAGTAACTCAACGGGGCAGGCAGCATCTCTGGAGAGAAGCAATGGGTGACGTTTTGGGTCGAGACCCTTCCCGTTTTGGGTCAAGACCCTTCTAAGTTGACACAGGGCGTACTGTAAGTTGTGCGAAGGGACCGTTTCATCCCAGCTGTTATTCAGGACATCTGAACCTTCCTCCACCACAACCAGAGAGCAGTGCAGAAGTATTATCAACCTGTTTGGTGACCCTTGGACTATCCTTGATCGGACTTTGCTGGCTTTACCTTGCACTAAACGCTATTCCCTTATCCTATCTGTACTGTAAACGGCTCGATTGTAATCATGTGTTGTCTTTCCGCTGACTGGTTAGCACGCAACAAAAGCTTTTCACTGTACCTCAGTACACGTGACAATAAACTGAACAAACATTTATATTCCCTTGTATTTAAATCGTCTTACAGATAAATCTTGCATTGATGATGTTAAATGCTGACGTAATTATAAGGTCGTAAGTGATAGGAGTAGAATTAGGCCATTCGGCCCATCTTGCCAAATGCAATCCACAGTTCTTGCGTACTGTTCTTGATTTCCTCAATCTGTCTGTTGTGTTTACTCAAAATGAAAACCTTGCCATTCTTTCCCTCTATACAAACTTCGACTGTATTTCAACATATCCTATTCTTCTGCTCATGTCGTAAGTGATAGGAGTAGAATTAGGCCATTCGGCCCATCAAGTCTACTCTGCCATTCGATCACGGCTGATCTCTCTCTCCCTCCTAACCCCATTCCTTCCTGCCTTCTACCCATGACCCTACACCCATACTAATCAAAAATCTATCTCTCTCTGCCTTATAAAACTCTATTCTACGGACTTGACCTCACAGCATTCTTCTATGGCAAAGAATTCCTCTGATTCGCAACACTCTGACAAGATTAATTCTCCTCATCTCCTTCTGAAGACATCTTTAATCTGGAAGGCTGTTGACCTCTAGTCCTAGACTCTCCCACTAGTGGAAACATCCTTCCACTCTCCACTTATCCAGGCCTTTCACTATTCTGTAAGTTTCAATGAGGGTCCCCCACCCCCCACCCCCCCCACACCCCCTCATTCTTGAAACTCCAGCCCAGCTTGTAAAAACGGCCAGTGCCGACAAACGTTATATGGTTAACCACTCATTCCTGGGGTCATTCTTGTAAACTCCTCTGCGACCCTCTTCCAGAGGCAGCACATCCTTCCTCAGTTTATGGGCCCAAAATTGCCCAAGATATTCCTCGGCGGCTCCGACGGTCTTATAGAGGCTCTTTCAGTTATTTGGGTAGACGTTGCTTCTCAGCACATTCATAGATGCAGAATTGATGGTATCACATAAAAATCCAAAGTAAATTTATCGTCATACGCCCGAAGTGCAGTTGAAATGAATTTGCCAGCAGCGATACACTTTTTAAAAAAGATGGCACAATACACAATAGAATTTAACACAAACATCCACCACCGCATTCTTCACTGTGATGGAAGGCACAAAGTTCAGTCAGTCCTCCTCCTTTGTTCACCCCGTGGTCGGGGCCATAAACCCTCCGTAGTCGCCGCTACGGGCGGCGTACAGGCTCTCTCGTCGGCATGATCGACAACATGCAGACGTCGGGACGGTCAAACACATAAGACACGATATTGATTGGGGAAACTGTAGGATTGAGGGGAAAGCAAGAAGCAAGGATTGGCGGCAGACAAAAATGCTGGAAAAGCTCAGCAGGTGAGGCAGCACCTATGGAGTGAAGGAAATAGGGTTGAAAAACCCTTGAAGGGTTTCGACCCGAAACGTCGCCTATTTCCTTCGCTCCATAGATGCTGCCTCACCCGCTGAGTTTCTCCAGCAATTTTGTCTACCTTCGATTTTTCCAGCATCTGCAATTCCTTCTTAAGCAAGGGTTGGAATTAGCTGGGGTTACTGATACTGATAATTCTGATACGTCCAGAATTGGAAGCATTCTATTCCTGAGAACAATTGCCTATCAGTGGACGTCGGACATTCAGCAGGATTGGATTGTCGTGCAGCTTTAATGAAATGGATTTTTAAACTTTATTGCAGGCACTTCAAGCTTCAATGTGAGAACCCAGATGCAAACTGGAAGGTAAGGAGCGATTGTAGAAATAGTTCAGAACTTGATGTGATGGATTACTTCATGGATGCAGCGGTAGAGCTGCTGCCTCGCAGCGCCAGAGACCTGGGTTCGATCCTGACCACGGGCGCTGTCTGTACGGGCGTTGTCCGTACCTCCAAGCGGTTCCTTCTGGATTTAGTGTTGTCCAATGAACCAGATATGATAAGAGAGCTCGAGGTAAAGGAACCACTTGGAGGTAGTGATCATAATATGATTAGTTTTAATCTGTAATTTGAGAAGGAGAACATTAAATCGGAAGTGGCAGTGATGTAGTTGAACAAAGGGGACTATGAAGGCATGAGAGGGTGCTGGCCCAAGTAGATATCTGGAAAGGGCTCCTAGCAGAATGACGGGAACAGCTATGGCAGGGAATTTCGGGAACATAATCTGGAAGTCGCAGAACATTTCATTCCAAAAAAGGACAAGAAAAGTCAAGGGGAGTAGGAGGCAACTGTTGGCTGTCAAGAGAAGTTAGGTATAGAATAAAACTATTAAGAAATGATTATATCACAGCAAGAGTAGCCGGAAGCCAAGAGTGGAAACTTCATAGGTCAAAGACGAAAACAAAAGGGGCAATACGGGCTGAAAAGATGACCTCTTCGTCGAGGAGGAAGCTGGCCAGGAATGTAAAGAAGGACAGTAAAGCTTTCTCTACTGTTAAGGGAAAAGGGTAGCAAGTCAAATGTAGGTCCCTGAAGGCAGAAACGGGTGTAATAATTATGGGCAACAAGGAAATGTCCGAAGAGGTGGAATAGGTACTTCGGAATCTGTCTTCACTAAGGAAGACACCCATCTCAGATGTACTGGAGGACAGAGGATCTAAGGAGGTGAGGAACTGAGACGACATTTTTCATTAGGCGGAATTATTATTGGGTTGGCTAATGGACTGAAGGATGATAATAATAATAATAATAACGTTTATTCGACAAGGGTCCAGACCACCAACATTACATTAAAAAATGCATTGCTATCAAATTTCATAAATATAATATAATAATCATGCAAAATCACATAAAAACATCCATTTATAATATTTTAAAATCCCACAATACTTAAGTTAAAAAATCCAGAGTGAAAGATGATCAATCGTACAACGGACAACGATACCTGTGTCTCCACAAACTGGGAATCGTAGCGTGTAGTGCTAACCCTTATTTTGTCAAGGCCACAATATCACAATTTTTAGAGTCATTTATCCTGCAAATGAATTTTATACATGTGGTGCCTTAGATAGCTTCTAAAGTACTGGACTCCTGCAGCCACTAACAATATTACTGGCACTACACCATTTCTTGGTTGCCTTAGCATAGTTTCTCATGGCATCGTATATGCAACCTTTTAGTCTCTGCATATAAACTTATATAGTTCGACCACAGGTGCGCAGTGTAGAGAGGATGTGCAGTATGCTCTAAATAGCGACATCTTCACCAATCCGCACACGCACCAAATTTATGCAAAAGGATATTCCGCCTGTCTATAACAGCATGCGTCGGTTGCGTATAAATATCCTCATCATCTGTCATTTGTTCTGTAATAATATGCCCTAGATATTTTATCTTTATTACAGACACTAAGATTGTTGTCAGGACAATTTAAATCAGGATATTTTAGGGCTTTTATCCTCTTTGGTTCAACAGACCATAACAGCACTCTTATTAGCATTATATTTAATGTCATGTTCCAAACCATACACGGAACATGCAGTAAGGAGCTGCTGGAGACCAGCGCTAGATGGACTAAAGACCACAAGATCATCTGCATACATAATATGGTTCACTAGAATATTACCATCACGCACCCAGTGTTACAGGCTTTCAATTGTTTAGACAGATCATCAATATATAGATTAAAAAGGACTGGGCCTGATGGGTCCCCATGGGCCTGATGGTCTGCATCCCAAGGTCCTCAGGGAGGTGGCTCTAGAAATAGTGGACGCATTAGTGATCATTTTCCAATGTTCAATAGATTCAGGATCAGTTCCTGTGGATTGGAAGATAGCTACTGTTATCCCACTTTTCAAGAAAGGAGCGAGAGAGAAAACGGGGAATTACAGACCATTTAGCTTGACTTTGGTGGTGGTAATGATGCTGGAGTCAATTTATAAAGAGGGTAATAATGGAGCATTTGGATAGCAGTAAAAGGATTAGTCCAAGTCAACATGGGATTTATGAAAGGGAAATCATGCTTGACTAAATCTGGAATTTTTTGAGGAGTGACAGTAAAATGGATGAAGGGGGCCAGTGGATGTAGACTTATCTAGACTTTCAGAAAGCCTTTGATAAGGTCCTGCACGGGAGACTGGTGACTAAAATTAGAGCACATGTTATTGGGGGTATGGGTGTTGACATGGATTAGAAAATTGGTTGGCAGACAGGAAGCAAAGAGTAGGAGTGAACGGGTCCTTTTCAGAATGGCAGGCAGTGGCGAGTGGAGTGCTGCAAGGCTCGGTTGTTGGGGCCGTGCAAACTGTTTACCATATTTATTAATGATTTGGAAGAGGGAATAGGAGCAACACTAGCAAGTTTGCGGATGACACAAAGCATGGGGGTGGCAGTGTGAACTGTGAAGAGGATGTTAGGAGGTTGCGGGGGACCTGGACAGGTTGAGTGAATGGGCAGATGCGTGGCAGATGCAGTATAATATAGATAAATGTGAAGGTTATCCACTTTGGCGGCAGAAACAAGGGGGGCAGATTATTATCTCAATGGGGTTTAGGTTATTAAGGGGGAGGTACAGGAGACCAGGGGTGTCCTTGTACACCAGTCACTGAAAGTTGGGGGGGGGGGGGCCCCCCCCCCCCTGCAGTACAGCAGGCAGTTGAAGAAAAGCTAAGGGATGTTGGCCTTCAAACAAGAGTACAGAGGAAAGAGGTTCTTCTGCAGTTGTATAGGGCTCTGGTGAGACCACATCTGGAGTATTATGTGCAGTTTTGGTCTCCTAATTTGAGGAAGGCCATTCCTTGTGATTGAGGCAGTGCAGCGTAGGTCCCTTGCATCAGGAAACAGGTGAGTTGATCATGGGGGAACAAGGATGGACCAATTGAATAACTTACTTTGGCTTCCGTCTTCACTAAGGACGACATAAATAATCTGCCTGAAATAGCAGGGTACTGTGGGGTCAAAGGAGGAATTGAGTGAAATCAGGTCAGTCGGGAAGTGGTGTTGGGTAAATTTGAATAGATTAAAGGCCGATAAAAAATCCCCAGGGCCAGATTAGGCTGCATCCCAGAGTACTTAAGGAAGTAGCTCAGGAAATAGGGGATGCATTAGTGATAATCTTTCAAAACTCTTTTTAGATTCCTGGAGTAGTTCCTGAGGATTGGCGGGGTAGAAAAAAAAAATGTAACCCTCTTTTTAAGAAGGGAGGGAGAGAGAAAACGGGGAATTACAGACCAGTTAGTCTAACATCGGTAGTGGGGAAACTGCTAGAGTCAGTTATTAAAGATGGGGATAGCAGCACATTTGGAAAGTGGTGAAATCATTGGACAAAGTCAGCATGGATTTACAAAGGTAAATCATGTCTGACGAATCTTGTGGAATTTTTCGAGGATGTAAACTAGTAGCGTGGATAAGGGAGAACCAGTGGATGTGGTATATCTGGACTGTTCAGAAGGCTTTCGACAAGGTCCCACATAAGAGATTAGTATACAAACTTAAAGCATACGGTATTAGGGGTTCAGTATTGATGTGGATAGAGAACTAGCTGGCAAACAGGAAGCAAAGAGTAGGAGTAAACGGGTCCTTTTACACAATGGCAGGCAGTAACTAGTGGGGTACCGCAGGGCTCAGTGCTGGGACCCCAGCTATTACAATATATATTAATGATCTGGATGAGGGAATTGAAAGGCAATATCTCCAAGTTTGCGGATGACACTAAGCTGGGGGCAGTGTTCGCTGTGAGGAGGATGCTAGGAGACTGCAAGGTGACTTGGATAGGCTGGGTGAGTGGGCAAATGTTTGGCAGATGCAGTATAATGTGGGTATAAATGTGAGGTTATCCACTTTGGTGGCAAAAAACAGGAAAGCAGAAGTATTATATTTAAATGGTGGCCGATTAGGAAGAAAAGGGGAGATTGCAGCGGAGACTTGGTGGTACACCAGTTCATTGAAAGTAGGCATTGCAGGTGCAGCAGGCAGTGAAAAAAAGCGAATGGTATGTTTAAGCTTTCATAGCAAAAGGATTTGAGTACAGGAGCAGGAGGTTCTACTTCAGTTGTACATGGGTCTTGGTGAGACCACACCTGGAGTATTGCATACAGTTTTGGTCTCCAAATCTGAGGAAGGACATTATTGCCATAGAGGGAGTGCAGAGAAGGTTCACCAGACTGATTCCTGGGATGTCAGGACTGTCTTATGAAGAAAGACTGGATAGACTTGGTTTATACTCTCTGGAATTTAGGAGATTGAAGAGGGGGATCTTATAGAAACTTACAAAATTCTTAAGGGGTTGGACAGGCTAGATGCAGGAAGATTGTTCCCGATGTTGGGGAAGTCCAGGGAAAGGGGTCACAGCTTATGAGGGATAAGGGGGAAATCCTTTAAGACCGAGATGAGAAAGACCTTTCGATTTTCACACAGAGAGTGGTGAGTCTCTGGAACTCTCTGCACAGTGGGTAGTTGAGCAGTTCATTGGCTATATTTAAGAGTGAGTTGGTGTGGCCCTTGTGGCTAAGGGGATCAGAGGGTTCAATGGAGAGAAGGAGGTCGGGATACGCGGGGATGATCAGCCATGATCATATAGAATGGCAGTACAGGCTCGATATACTCTGCACCTAATTTCTATGTTTCTATGTTTCTATGATGATTCACTGGAGTTTAGAGGGGAATCTTATAGAATATAAAAAATTATAAAAGGACTGGACAAGCTAGATGCAGGAAAAATGTTCCAATGGGTTGGATAGAACCAGAGGCCCACAGTCTTAGAATAAAGGGGGGTCATTTAAGACGGTGAGAAAAAACTTTTTACCCAGAGAGTTGTGAATTTATGAATTCCCTGCACTGAGGGCAGGGCAAATAACTCAATTTACAAGAAGATGGCTCTAGGGCTGGTGGTTAAGGGTTGATTATGTCAGTGGTCGATCAGCCATGATCACAATGAATGGCGGTGCTGGTTCGATGGATGGCATTGCACCTAACTGGAAGGGCCGAGAGGGCCTAATTTCTAAAAAAAAGTATCTAAGCTCCAAAGCAGTGCAGAGGAAAATAAAATAAAATAAAATATGGAGATTTACCGTCCCCCCTCCCCACCATCCTGGCTTTTAATTTAAATTTGTGTTTAACCTTTTGTTGTTGCTAAAATTCAGTAAAGGGAATCCACATCTTATAAATTGATCTGGTTTTTTCCGCCATGATAATGTTTTCCAATGTAGTTTCTCGGACATATCTGGTAGGAACGTTGTTCTCAACGATGTAATACGCCAGTGCTGAATGGCTTAACAACTATGCTCCCGTGCTCTTCCAGCTGCCTGAACTCACCGTTGTCCACGGCGAAGTTCGAGATGAATTGTCTAAGGGTCTTCTGTTTTTATTGTTTGGGTCTTCGAAATTGTGGATTCCTGGAAGCGAGTAATCCTAACGTAGTCAATAGGTTTGTTGTGACTCTGTTTCTATGTTAATCGCGACATAGGCTTCAACGTACCCGGGCAATTCCTCCTTTAGGGCTGGTCCCTCTTGAACCTAATCCGCGAGTTCTGGCGTGTTTGCCCTTGACTCATACTCGGCAGGTCGACAGAGGTCGTATGGAGATCTTCGTAATCTCCTTCATGCTCGAGATTGGTCTCCGCGTACTCGAGGCCTCGGTTAGGTCGCTGTAGTTAATGGATGGGTTTTTTTACTGTATAGTCGGTCGGCACGTTAGTCGCATTATAACTCGAGGGTAACTTCATCATTGTCGAGGTGTGGTGTCCAATTTCCCGAAGTAGTTGATTAGTGAATCTTCAACTTAGTTTGAAGGAGTGGAGGGGTCTTCTACATAGTCGAAGGAGGTCTTCACATGTCATTTTTTCAAACTCTTCTAACTCACCAATTAGTCGCCCAAGTGGGGACAGCACAGTTCCCATTGTTCCTCCTCCCCCCACTCCTCATGGTGGTTCCCCCACGCGGGTCCTCTTTGCTCCAGTCCTTCCAGCGAACCATCATCATCGGCCGCGAGTCCTCTCCGGAAGCCACGTGGCCCCGGCCAGACGCGGGACTCATCGGCTTCTCCACAGCTTGAAGGGAGGCGTCAGCCGGGATTTGAGTGGTCGGTCGGGGTCGGGCAGATAATGGCCGAAGGGCACGGTATTTAGACTGTGATAGAGAGCAACGAATGTGCTGTGGGCTAGGTGAAAACGTTGGAGACTCAACAAGGCGACTTTCAAGCTGGTATGACTCTCTTACCGCTGTAATGCTACCACAAAGTGCTGGTAACTCAGCGGGTTCGTGGAGAACATGGGGTGAGACAGAGTGCTGGACATGGCTGCATCTGTGGATGGAGTAACTCAGGTTAAGAGGGGGGCAGAGAGAGAGATAGCAGCCCCCACAGAGGTGAAACGTTAGAGCTGGTAGTCACAACGCAGCGGAGACCAAGTAGTGCTCTGATAAACACATCCCCAAGGTCAGCCTCATTCAGCGCTAAAGGGGCCCCTTTCCCCCAGTGGTCAGAGCAGTAAATAGGCAGCGGTGTCGTAAGATATAGAAACTGGTATGGTTAGAACCGCAACAAAGAGCTTTTCAGCACTGTAAGGGATTGCACGTGGCGCAGCGGTAGAGTTGCTTCTTGAATTGTCTGTATCGAGTTTGTAACGTTCTCCCCGCCTAAGGATTGTAGGTATAATTGAGTTTAAAATGTGTGTAGGATAGAACAGGTGTTAATCCTGGGCCGACTCCTTGGGCCGAAGGGCCGGTATCCATGACTTATCTCTCTGTACTCTGCAGGAGAATGGGGATTTTGTTAACAATGTTAAGCAAGCGGGAGAAAGTCGGTAAACCCCAACAACGGAGAGGAGAAGAGAGAGATCAGGCCAAATTTTAACGTACTGGATAGGCTAAAGACTTCGGGCCGCCACTTTCAGTCGGCAAATGAGTCTAATGAGTCGTAAACGCTTTTTCTCTGGTCGTCTGCTCGGATTTTCAACGTCCAACCATGTCAAATCGCGTAAGTGGGACAGACCCGTAAACGGCATAATTCTGCTCCTATCACATGAATGTATATCTATCATCAGCATTATCAGATTATGGTCGTACAATTAAAGGCGTGTAAACAAAAATAAATGGCAATTAACAACCGTTTTAGTAAAACTGTATACATTTGTACATCATAGGAGCAGAATTATGCCATTCTCTCCCCGTTTAGAAAATAGTCTGCGCCTTTATTCCTACTACCACAATGCATGACTCCGCACTTTGCTACACTATATTCCATCTGCCACTTCTCTGCCCACTCTCCCAACCTGTCCAAGTCCTTCTGCAGAGTCCCTGCTTTCTCTACACTACCTGCCCCTCCACCGATTTTCGTATCATCCGCAAACTAACGCTGAGTGGTTAGCAGGCAACATAGAAACATAGAAAATAGGTGCAGGAGGAGGCCATTCGGCCCTTCGAGCCAGCACCGCCATTCATTGTGATCATGGCTGATCGTCCCCAATCAATAACCTGTGCCTGCCTTCTCCCCATATCTCTTGACTCCACTAGCCCCTAGAGCTCTATCTAACTCTCTCTTACATCCATCCAGTGACTTGGCCTCCACTGCCCTCTGTGGCAGGGAATTTCACAAATTCACAACTCTCTGGGTGAAAAAGTTTTTTCTCACCTCAGTCTTAAATGACCTCCCCTTTATTCTAAGAATAACGAGATTTTCGCGATTTCGCAACAGGAGATTTTCACTGTACCTCAGTACATGTGACAGTAAACTGAGCTGAGCTGTATATGTTGTCTGAGTGAGGTTATTTGTCAGTGTGACGAGACTGCCTTCTTGTTTAAGTTGTGTGTGCGAGCCTTGGCGGCGATGGACACCATCGGGCCACTGATGAACGGGATGAAGATTCGATCGGACATGATCGGCCTCGCCTCGGAGTCTCTCAACCGCATGTTTCAGAAGGAGCAGACCGACCTGGTGGCTCAGGTGGGTATCCCTCCGTGTTGATGATAGCACTTAGGGGGCGGCACGGGTTCCATCCTGTCTGTACAGAGGGTGTACATTCTCCCTGTGATAGCGTGGGTTTTTCATGTGCAGTTTGTTATGTCTAGTTAGCGTAGTAGCATTTAAACGTACGGTTTTAAGAATAAGGGGTAAGCCATTTAGAACGGAGACGAGGAAACACTTTTTCTCACGGAGAGTGGTGAGTCTGTGGAAATCTCTGCCTCAGATAGGGCGGTGGAGGCCGGTTCTCTGGATGCTTTCAAGAGAGAGCTAGATAGGGCTCTTAAAAATAGCGGATTCAGGGGGTATGGGGAGAAGGCAGGAACGGGGTACTGATTGTGGGTGATCAGCCATGATCACATTGAATGGCGGTGCTGGCTCGAAGGGCCAAATGGCCTATTGCTGCACCTATTGTCTATTGTCTATAATGTGCGGGGATCGCTGGTCGGTGCGGACCCGGTGGGCCGAAGGGCCTGTTTCTGCGCTGTATCTCTAAACTAAACTCTCTTTCTCTCTCTCTTGCTCAATGTGAGTATGGTCAACCCAGCTCGCCCCAGGTTTAACCTGTTCAGTGCCACCTTCGTGTATACTCGCATCATGACCGATAATGAGAAACACAACCTGGCAGTGAACAGGTTAAAAGACTTGTGGAAATGGTGAACGCGATTCTTTGGTGAATGGGCCTGGGAAATTGGAACTCTTTTGTTTTTCCCCCCCCAAGGGTCTGAAGGTGGAGTTGGTGCCATATCTGCTGCAGCTGTTGGAAGGAGTAGGACTCGAGAAGGTAGAAAACCCCGCCGCCACGAAGGCCCAGATAGTCAATGCACTGAAATCAATGACGCGGAGCCTGCAGCACGGTGAACAGGTAGGCTGTGCCTCTCGACGTTCCTCACTGTGACATGCAGAACCGTGAATGGCCCGGATAGAGTGGATGTGGGGACGATGTTTCCACTGGTGGGAGAGTCTCGGACTAGAGGTCCCAGCTATAGCGAGCAAGATAGATCACTCGACGAAAAAGAAGTAGTACGGTCATGGGCAGATTCATGGGTCATTTCCAGCCCCGTTTCCATACCCGGCTCCCGTTTCCGCACCAAAGATCCCATAGGATACTAGTGCGGAGACAGAAACATCCTCGTAAACATAAACGTTATTTGAGAAAAATCTTCTCCTCGTTTTCAGAATTGTAATTTATTAACACAAACTGTTCCCCCGCAACGTTGATTACACTGCGAGTCGGGTCGGGTCGGGTTACGGAAATGTGTGGAAAAAAGGCCCACGTTCCGCTCCGTTGCCTACTACACGTCAGCCCGTTGCATTTAGCAGGAGTGGTCTGTCTTGCTCCGCTATAGGATCTTTGGTCACAGCCTCAGAATTCAAGGACGTTTCTTTAGGCGGGAGATGAGGAAGAATTCCTATAGGCAGAGGATAGTGAATCTGTGGAATTATTTGCCACAGAAGGCCGTGGAGGCCAAGTCAGTGGATATGTTTAAGGCAGAGATAGATAGATTCTTGATTAGTACGGGTGTCATGGGGTTATGGGGAGACGGCAGGAGAACGGGGTTAGGAGGGAGAGATAGACCAGCCATGATTGAATGGCTGAATAGACTTCATGGGCCGAGTGGACTAATTCAACTCCTATCACTTATGACCTCATGACCGCGCATCAAGTCATAAGTTCTCAAGTTCAGAAGTGATAGGAGCAGAATTAGGCCATTCGGCCCATCAAGTCTTCGCCATTCAATCATGGTTGATCTATCTCTATTATGGGGAACAAGGAAATGGCAGATGAGTTGAACAGGTACTTTGGATCCGTCTTCACTAAGGAGGACACAAACAATCTTCCTGATGTACTAGTGGCCAGAGGATCTGGGGTGACGGAGGAACTGAAGGAAATCCACATTCAGGCAGGAAATGGTGTTGGATAGACTGATGGGACTGAAGGCTGATAATTCCCAGGGCCTGATGGTCTGCATCCCAGGGTACTTAAGGAAGTGGCTCTAGAAATTGTGGACGCATTGGTGATCATTTTCCATTGTTCTATAGATTCAGGAATCAGTTCCTGTGGATTGGTGGGTAGTGAATGTTATCCCACTTTTTAAGAAGGAGGGAGAGAGAAAACAGGAAATTATAGACCAGTTAGCCTGACATCGGTGGTGGGAAGATGCTGGAATCAATTATAAAAAGATGAGATAGCGAACATTTGGTGTCTGATAGCGGTAACAGGATCGGTGTAGTCCGAGTCAGCATGGGCGTATTTACGATTCAGGGGAAAGCGCTCGTACTTGATTAATCTTCTGGAATTTTTTAGGATGTTACCAGGGCCATAATGGGCGTCTGCTCCACAAGGGAGCGCTCGCCAGCCAGTGGATGTAGTGGCCCGGGCTACCTGGACCTTTCAGACATTTGATAAGGTCCCACATAGGAGATTAGTGGGCAAAATTAGAGCACATGGTATTGGGGTTAGTGTTGACATGGATAGAGAAGTGGTTGGCAGACAGGAAACAAAGAGTAGGGATTAACGGGTCCCTTTCAGAATGGCAAGCAGTGACTAGTGGGGTGCGCAAGGCTCGGTGCTGGGACCGCAGCTATTTACATTATACATCAATGATTTAGATGAAGGGATTCAAAGTAACATTAGCAAATTTACAGATGACACAAAGCAAGGGTGGTGGTGTGAACTGTGAGGGGGATGCTATGAGAATGCAGGGTGACTTGGGCAGATTGGGAGAGTGGGCAGATGCATGGCAGATGCAGTTTAATGTGGATAAATGTGACGTTATCCACTTTGGTAGCAAAAACAGGAAGGCAGATTATTATTTAAATGGTGTCAAGTTGGGAAAAGGGGAAGTACAACGGGATCTGGGGGTCCTTGTTCATCAGTAAATGAAAGTAAACGTGAAGGTACAGCAGGCAGTGAAGAAAGCGAATGGCATGTAGGCCTTCATGACAAGAGGAGTTGAGTATAGGAGCAGAGAGGTCCTTCTGCAGATGTACAGGGCCCTAGTGAGACCACACCTGGAGTATTGTGTGCAGTTTTCGTCTCCAGACTTGAGGAAGGACATTCTTGCTATTGAGGGAGTGCAGTGTAGGTTTACAAGGTTAATTCCCAGGATATTGGGACTGTCATATTTTGATAGATTGGTGGGGCTGGGGTTGTATACTCTGGAATTTAGAAGGATGAGAGGGGATCTTATTGAAACATATAAGATTTTTAAGGTTTTGGACACGCTAGAGGCAGGAAACATGTTCCCGATGTTTGGGAAGTGCTGAACCAGGGGCCACAGTTTAAAAATAAGTGGTCAGCCATTTAGAACGGAGACGAGGAAAAACTTTTTCTCACGGAGAGTTGTGAGTCTGTGGAATTCTCTGCCTCAGAGGGCAGTGGGGGCTAGTTCTCTGGATGCTGTCAAAAGAGAGTTGGATAGAGCTCTTAAGGATAGTGGAGTTGAGGGATGTGGAGAGAAGGCAGGAACGGGGTACTGATTGGGGATGATTGGCCATGATCACATTGAATGGTGGTGCTGGCTTGAAGGGCCGAATGGCCTTCTCTTGCACCTGTTAAAGAATAAACCTAGCGATTATAGACCTATTAGTTTGACGTCAGTGGTGGGCAAATTAATGGAAAGGATACTTAGAGATAATATATATAAGCATCTGGATAAACAGGGTCTGATCAGGAACAGTCAACATGGATTTGTGCCTGGAAGGTCATGTTTGACAAACCTTCTTGAATTTTTTGAAGCGGTAACTAGGGAAATTGATGAGGGTAAAGCAGTGGATGTTGTCTATATGGATTTCAGTAAGGCCTTTGACAAGGTTTCCCCATGGAAGGTTGGTTAAGAAGGTTCAATCTTTGGGTGTTAATGGCGGAGTAGCAAGATGGATTCAACAGTGGCTGAATGGGAGATGTCAGAGAGTAATGGTGGATGGCTGTTTGTCAGGTTGGAAGCCGTGTGACCAGTGGGGTGCCTCAGGGATCTGTGTTGGGTCCACTGTTGTTTGTCATGTACATCAATGATCTGGATGATAGGGTGGAAATTGGATAAGTAAGTATGCAGATGATACTAAGATAGGTGGTGTTGTGGATAATGAAGTAGATTTTCAAAGTCTACAGAGAGATTTGGGCCATTTGGAAAAGTGGGCTGAAAGATGGCAGATGGAGTTTAATGCTGATAAGTGTGAAGTGCTACATCTTGGCAGGACAAATCAAAATAGGACGTACATGGTAAATGGTAGGGAATTGAGGAATGCTGTGGAACAGAGGGATCTAGGAATAACTGTGCATAGTTCCCTGAAGGTGGAATTGCATGTAGATAGGGTGGTAAAGAAAGCCTTTGGTGTGCTGGCCTTTATAAATCAGAGCATTGAATATAGGAGTAGGGAAGTAATGTTAAAATTGTACAAGGCATTGGTAAGACCAATTCTGGAGTATGGTGTACAATTTTGGTTGCCTAGTTATAGGAAGGATGTCACAAAATAGAGAGAGAGTACAGAGGAGATTTACTAGAATGTTGCCAGGGTTCCAGCAACTATGTTACAGAGAAAGGTTGAACAAGTTAGGTCTTTATTCTTTGGAGCGCAGAGGATTAAGGGGGGACTTGATTGAGGTCTTTAAAATGATGAAAGGGATAGACAGAGTTGACGTGGATACGTTTTTCCCATTGAGGGTAGGGAAGATTCAAACAAGAGGGCATGACATGAGAATTAAGGGACAGAAGTTTAGGGGTAACGTGAGGGGGAACTTCTTTACTCAGAGGGTGGTGGCTGTGTGGAATGAGCTTCCAGCAGAAGTGGTGGAGGCAGGATCGATTTTAACATTTAGGAGTAAAGTGGATAGGTATATGGACGTGAAGGGAATGGAGGGGTATGGTCTGAGTGCAGGTAGATGGGACTAGGGGAAAATAAATGGTCGGCACGGACTGGAAGGGCCGAGAGGGCCTGTTTCCGTGCTGTAATTGTTATATGTTATATGGTTATATGGTTGTCTATTGTCTATTTCTCCCTTCTAACCCCATTCTCCTGCCTTCTCGCCATAACCCCTGACACCCGTACTAATCATGAATCGATCTACTGTAGATAGACACATGGATATGCAGGGAATGGAGGGATATGGATCACATGCAGGCAGAGGAGATTAGTTTAACTTGGCATCATGTTTGGCACGGACATTGTGGGCCAAAGGGCCTGTTCCTGGGCTTTAGGCCTTAGAGACCCAGTGCAAAAATTGCCCGAGTTCATAGCAGCCAGCGATCGCGCCGTCCACTAACACTATCCCAGGGACAATTTACAATTTTTACCAAAGCCAATTAACCTACAAACCCACACTTCTTGCTATTGAGGAAGTGCAGCGTACGTTCACCGGGTTAATTCCCGGGATGGCGGGACTGACATATGAGGAAAGAACGGAGCATCTGGGCTTGTATTCACTGGAATTTAGAAGGATGAGAGGAGATCTTATGGAAACATATAACATTCTTACGGGATTGGACGCTAGATGCTGGAAACTGTTCCGATGATGGGGGAATCAGGGGTCACAGTTTAAGAATAAGTGGTACGCCATTTAGGACTGGGATGAGGAAAAACTTTTTCACCCAGAGAGTTGTGAATCTGTGGAATTCTCTGCCACAGAAGGCAGTGGAGGCCAATTCACTGGATGTTTTCCAGAGAGAGTTGGCTCAAGTGATATGGGAAGAAGGCAGGAACGTGGTACTGATTTAGGATGATCAGCCATGAACATATCGAATGGCGGTGCTGGCTCGAAGGGCCGAACGGCCTACTCCTGCACCTATTTCCTATGTTTCTTTGGGACTTGGGAGGAAACCGGAGCACCTGGAGAAAACCCACGTGGTCACAGGGAAAATATACGAACTGTGTACAGGCAGCACCCTTGGTCAGGATGGAACTCAGGCCTCTGGCGCTGTGAGGCAGCAACACCACCACTGCACCGCCATACTAAGCAGCAGTCTACATGGTTTAGGTTGGTTAAAATGTTCCCATCCCTTTGAATGCATACATTTCTGGCAATGCCTTTGACATTTTCACTATTTTCTAAGGAAGGTAAACATTTGCAGCTTAACATAGAAACATAGAAATTAGGTGCAGGAGTAGGCCATTCAGCCCTTCGTGCACCGCCATTGGGGACATCCAACTCAGTATCATGCCTTGATCCCCTTAGCCACAAGGGCCACATCCAACTCACTCTTAAATATAGCCAATGAACTGGCCTCAACTACCCTCTGTGGCCAGAGAGTTTCAGAGACACTTTCTCATCTCGTAAAGACCCCTTGTCCTGGACTTCCCCAACATCGGGAACAATCTTCCTGGAATTTTGTAAGTTTCTATAAGAAATCTCCTAAATTCCAGAGAGTATAAACCGAGTCTATCCAGTCTTTCTTCATAAGACAGTCCTGACATCCCAGGAATCAGCTTGGCTCGGTTTGGACAAATGACATTGTTTACATACACAGTCATCTGTAGAATTGGTCACAATCGAATTTGAGTCATAGAGTGAGACAGCGTGGAAACAGGCCCTTCAGCCCAACTTGCCCACACCGGCCAACATGTCCCATCTACACTAGTCCCACCTGCCTGCGCTTGGTCCATATCCCTCCAAACCTGTCCTATCCATGTACCTCAACATTGAGATAGTCCCAGCCTCAACTACCTCCTCTGGCAGCCCTTTCCATATACTCACCACCCTCTGTGTGATAAAGTTACCCCTCAGATTCCTATTAAATCTTTTCCCCTTCACCTTGAACCTATGTCCTCTGGTCCTCAATTCCCCTACTCTGGGCAAGAGACTCTGCATCTACCCGATCTATTCCTCTCATGATTTTGTACACCTCTGTAAGATCACCCCCCTCATCCTCCTCACTATTTAAACACAATTTTTCTTCAGGTGAATGAAATCCTGAGTCGTTCATCGGTGTGGAGTGCCTTTAAAGATCAGAAGCATGACCTATTCATTTCTGAGTCGCAAACATCAGGATATCTTACAGGTGAGTGATATCTCCTCAAGGGGTGATAACTGTGTGAGATGTAACTTGAAACCCAGCTACTGACGGCAGATAAACACAGAGTGCTGGAGTAACTCAGCGGGTCAGGCAGCATCTGTGGAGAACATGGATAGGTGACGTTTCACAGAGTGCTGGAGTAACTCAGCGGGTCAGGCAGCATCTGTGGAGAACATGGATAGGTGACGTTTCACAGAGTGCTGGAGTAACTCAGTGGGTCAGGCAGCATCTGTGGAGAACATGGATAGGTGACGTTTCACAGAGTGCTGGAGTAACTCAGCGGGACAGGCAGCATCTGTGGAGAAACATGGATAGGTGACGTTTCACAGAGTGCTGGAGTAACTCAGCGGGTCAGGCAGCATCTGTGGAGAACATGGATAGGTGACGTTTCACAGAGTGCTGGAGTAACTCAGCGGGTCAGGCAGCATCCCTGCGGAACATGGACTCTCAGTCTGAAGAAGGGTCTCGACCCAAACCGTCACCTGTTCCTTATGTCCAGAGATGCTGCCCGTTCCGCTGAGTGACTCCAGCATTTTGTGTCTCACATTTACACTGTTTATTCTATTGCTACTAAAAACTCTTGAGTTATTTAAAGATTAACAGTAACTTGAAATAACCTGTGCTTTGCTGCTTAATTTTCCTGCCTGCAAGAAGAGCTTGATGCTTGTCTCTCTCTGCGTGCTCCTGTCACTTTCTGTCTATCTCTTTCTCTCCCCTAGGTGCCTCACCTTCCCTCCTTACTGGCACTAGTCCTCTCCACCTGAGAAGTGGGCTTTAGGGCTGCTTTGACAGGCTCAATATTCAATTCTTAACTGTGCAGCAAGGTAGATACCATCTTCCTCATGCTTGTTTTGGTCTTTGCTCATGCAGTTTTGGTCTCCTAATCTCAGGAAAGAAGTTCTTGCCAAAGAGGGAGTACAGAGAAGGTTCACCAGACTGATTCCTGGGATGGCAGGACTTTCATATGAAGACTGGATAGACTCGGCTTGTACTCGCTAAAATTTAAAAGATTGAGGGGGGATCTTATAGAAACTTACAAAATTCTTAAGGGGTTGGACAGGCTAGATGCAGGAAGATTGTTCCCGATGTTGGGAAGTCCAGAACACGGGGTCACAGTTTAAGGATAAGGGGGAAGACTTTTAGGACCGAGATGAGAAAAACATTTTTCGCACAGAGTGGTGAATCTGTGGAATTCTCTGCCATAGAAGGTAGTTGAGGCTATATTTAAGAGGGAGTTAGATGTGGCCCTGGTGGCTAAAGGGATCAGGGGGTATGCAGGAGTAGGCTATTCGGCCCTTTGAGCCTGCACTGCAGTGCAGGCTTCGAAGGGCCGAATGGCCTACTCGTGCACCTATTTTGTATGTTCCTCTGTGTCCAAGGTGCTTTGGATAAAGAAATACATGTGCAGGCAGCCAAAACACGTAGCAAACGCAGCAGACATTTTGTGGACATTCACTTCATCCCTGCCGTCTCTGAAGTATTTTTAACCGAAAAACGTTGCACAAAATGTCTGAGACCCCTTCCCCCCCTCAAACTCGTATTAACCATTTCCAAATATAATCCATACCATATCTAGACTTCCCAGGTGGGAGATTGTTCTTAGAGCAGAGGGTACAGCTTTAAACTGAGGGCCACAGTTGAAGGGAGTTGTGTGGGCCAGGTATTTCTTTTTAAGGTGGGTGGGTGGTGGGCGCCTGGAACGCGCTGCCATGGGTGGTGGCGGAGTTAGATACGATAGCGGCGTTTAGAAGGCGCCTGGGTTTGCACGTGCAGGGGTATGGATCGCGTGCCGGTAGTGTTGATCTGAGTATCATGTGCAGCACAGACACTGTGGGCCGAACGGCCTCAGCCTGACCTGTCCTGTACAGTGGGCCAAAAATCGCAGCAAATCCAAACTTTTTTTTGCGTGGATTCACTGCGTTACTGCCTTATGCGGCAGAGAGGCTGGATAGGCCTCAGTGTGTGGCGTTTTGGGATTGATAGTTTGGATGGCGAGTGAAAAGACCTCGGATCCAAAAGTCCCGTAATGGCGGGGATATGAAAAGGAACATGCGATCGTGGCACTAAAGAGACTTCTCGATGGGCAGGTGGACATGTAGGGAATGGAGGGGTATGGGATCACACACACAGGCAGAGGGAATCAGTATAACTAGGCCTCATACACAGCACAAACATTGTTAGCCATTCTTTGCAGCGCTGTACAGTTGTATGTGTGTTTTGAAAGTGAAGTCCAAATGTCCTTTGAACTTTTGTATCTTGTACTTGTCAATAGACAATAGAAAATAGGTGCAGGAGTAGGCCATTTGGCCCTTCGAGCCAGCACCACCATTCAATGTGATCATGGCTGATCATCCCCAATCAGTACCCCGTTCCTGCCTTCTCCCCATATCCCCTGACTCCACTATTTTTAAGAGCCCTATCTAGCTCTCTCTTGAAAGTATCCAGACAACCGGCCTCCATCGCTAAGGCAGAGATTTCCACAGACTCACCATTCTTTATGAGAAAAAGTGTTTCCTCGTCTCAGTTCTAAATGGCTTACTCCTTATTCTTAAAATAACTGTTTGTCACACTGGTGTCGGGGGTTATGGGGAGAAGGCAGGAGAATGGGGTTAGGAGGGAGAGATAGATCAGCCGTGATTGAATGGCGGAGTAGACTTGATGGGCCGAATGGCCTAATTCTGCTCCTATCACTTACGACCTTGTATTGGAGGCCAAGCCGATGGATATTTTTAAGGTGGAGATTGACAGAAAGTTAGATAGAGCTCGTACGGGTGTCGGTGGGGTTATGGGACAAAGGCGGGAGAATGGGGGTTGAGAGGGAAAGATAGGTTGGAAACTGAAGAACAACATTTTCACATAGAGGGTGGTGGGTGTATGAAATGACCTGGCTAGAGGATGGTAGACACAAAATGCTGGGCAACTCAACAGGCGAGGCAGCATCGATGGAGAGAAGGAAATTGCGACGTTTCGGGTCAAGAACCTTGGGTCTCGGCCCAAAACGTCGCCAATTCCTTCTCTCCATAGATGCTGTCTCGCCCGCTGAGTTTCTCCAGCATTTTCTGTCTTACACAGAAACATAGATGCAGGAGGAGGCCATTCGGCCCTTCGAGCCAGCACCACCATTCATTGTGATCATGGCTGATTGTCCCCATTCAATAACCCATGCCCGCCTTCTCCCCATATCCCTTGATTCCACTAGCCCCTGGAACTCTTTCCAACTCTCTCTTAAATCCATCCAGTGATTTGGCCTCCACTGCCCTCTGTGGCAGGGAATTCCACAAACTCACAACTCTCTGGGTGAAAAAGTTTTTTTCTCTCACCTCAGTCGTAAATGACCTCCCCTTTATTCTAAGATTACCTTCGATTTTACCAGCATCTGCATTTCTGTCTTATAGTCCTGTCCCATGGTATGAGTTCATTTCAAGAGTTCTCCCGAGTTTGCCCTGATTTGAACTCGGAGATTTACGGTAATGGCCACTCGTCGGTACTCGGGGCTCTCGTGGACATTTTTCTTCATGTTGAAAAATCTTCACAAGTCTTCCCGAGCTTACCTGCCGTTAGCGAGTCTTCCCGAGTTCCTGCCGTTAGCGCTACGAGGCGCTAAGAGACTTCCCTGAGTTCCGACGTACCCGCTACATTCATTCTCCGTGCCTACCACGAGTTTGATTTTTTTTTAAATCGGGAGAGCTCTTGGAATGAACTCGTACCATGGGACAGGGCATTTAAACAATATCGTAAGACGCTTGGATAGGTACACGGACAGGGAGGATTTAGGGAGTTGTGGGCCAAGTGCAGGCAGGATAGAATGGCAGAGCTGACCTCGTCCTGCACCTATGGCTTTCGTACTTGAACCATGTTGCTTCTATCCAGGTCCCGGGATTGCTGGCTATCTTACTTCGGGAACAATGTCGGCGGTCATTCCGAGCGGACCTCCACCTGTGGACAGTGAAGGAGTCGACGTGTGCCGATAAGAGAGTAGGCCGACACTCCTCGCCTTGAAGATGATGCACGTCAGTCACAGTTGTGAACTTTCCTCCGGAGTAAAGTGTTGTACACAATTACAAACGAAGTTGATTCTTGTTGCATTCAGAATGTAATCTTGCATTTTATTTGTAAAAGCGGTAAATTTTATACAACCGATCAACATGTTCCATTCAAAATGGCATTGTTCACGAATGGAAAGTTTCGAGATTTTTTCAAATACCCAAATCTTTACTTTTTGCACTTAATATATCGGACTGTGAGTCTAAATACCGGATCGTTTTTGTTTAATTTTACAGTTTTTAGTTTTCGGTTTGTGGGGAGAACAGGAGTGAATATCTCTGCAGCTGACCAACTATCTGCCTGCTACTTTAAAAAAAAACGTGACAGTAAGATTTTTTTTTGTTTTGGTTTGAGAAACAACTTTGGCATAGACTAAACCAATTTCTGATTAGGCCACGGACCACAATTTCTCCACCGGCTGATCTTTAATGAGCCTGCCCGATGAGAACCTTGTAAAACATTTGTATAACTGTTTTCAGTTTCTGAGGGGTGCCTCGGAAAATAAAGTATTAACTTGAACATTCATATAAATACCTACTGTAATTGTGACCTGTGCTATACAATACCAATGTGTAAACTTTCTATATTTGAATGTACATTAGTAAATTGGTCATTGTACATAAAATTTTAAGAATAAAGTGCAAAGGGAATTAGCATTCATGCCTGTGTAATGTTCTGGCAACGTGCACTTATCTGATTTTATAGACTATAGACAATTGGTGTAGAACATAATACTGAAAGTGCAGCCTCACCAACATCTTATATAACTGCAACATGACCTCCCAACTTTTATACTCAATACTCTGACTGTAGAAGGCCAATGTGCCAAAGGCCTTCTTGATAATAGACAATAGGTGCAGGAGTAGGCCATTCGGCCCTTCCAGCCAGCACCACCATTCACTGTCATCATGGCTGATCATCCACAATCAGTACCCCGTTCCTGACTTCTCCCCATATCCCTTGATTCCATTAGCCCATAGAGAAAAATCTAACTCTCTCTTAAAAGCATCCAGTAAATTGGCCTCCACTGCCTTCTGTGGCAAAGAATTCCACAGATTCACAACTCTATGGGGGGAGAAGTTTTTCCTCATCTCAGTCCTAAATGGCCTACCCCTTATTCTTAAACTGTGACCCCTGGTTCTGGATTCCCCCAACAACGGGAACATGTTTCCTGCCTCTAGCATGTCCAATCCTTTAAGAATTGTATATGTTTCTATAAGATATCCTCTTATCCTTCTAAATTCCAGTGAATACAAGCCCAGTCGACCCATTCTTTGCCTCGGCGGGAGGAGAGGGAGAGACGGCCAGGGTTGGGGAAGGGAAGAGCTGGGGCTGAGAGAGAGAGCTGGCCCGTGGATGAAGGAGCTGATTCATTGCCCCACCCCACCCTCCCTCGACATCAGTCTGAAGAAGGGTCTCGACCCGAAACTTCGCCTGGTCCTTTTCTCCATAGATGCTGCCTCACCCGCTGAGTTTCTCCAACATTTTTTGTCCAACTACATAAAACATGTAATTAAAGTGACGAGTGGGAAGCATTGCTGTCTGAAATACACACCCGCGATGAAAAGGAAGGTAAAAGATGGCAGCACAGTAATGGTAAGTCCTTTACAGGGGGGGGGGGGGGAGAGAAGGAGTGCAGACATTTAAGAAGTTTAATAAAGTTTAGCAGACATTTTACCTACTGGGCGGTTTTCCTTGGTCTTGAAAACTCTAATAAGGATACAAGGATACAAAGAACATTTATTATCACATACACCAATTGGTGCAGTGAAATTTGACTTGCCATGCAGCACACAGATAGATAAGACACAACATTAAAGAATTTAACAATAAACATAAAAACATTCCCCCACAATAGTTCTCACTGTGGGGGAAGGCAGCAAAGTCCAGTCCCGTCCCCTTATCCACCCATAGTCGGGCCTATTGAGGTCGCCGCTACGGCAGCCCGATGCTTCAGGCCCTCTCGCCGGGTGATGGTGCTCCGGTGTCGGGAAAAGCCTCTCAGCGGCTTGGGACACCTGGAACGGCCGCTTCCTTACTGTAGACCGCGGCTTCCGAAGCCGACACGTCACACTGGACGGAGCTCCACCACTGGCGATCTCGGCGTGGGATCCCAGGCCCCCGATGTTAAAGTCAACGCCGTAGCTGGCCGCTCCACAGACCCGCAGCTCCACGATGTTCACCTGCGGTCTCAGCATTCCGGAGTTCCAGCGCGGCGACCTGGGCAAGGCATCGCCCGCTCCGCTCCGCAATAGCGCTCCAGCGCTGTGCTGCGCTTCTGGCCAGTCCCCTCAAGAAACGCCGCTCCAGACCCGTTGGTAGGCCGCAAGGACGGGTCGAAGATAATGCTCGGAGAAAAGCCGCCTATCCGACCAGGTAGGGACCAGGAAAAGCAGTTTCCCCCCTTCCCCACCCCCCCAACATAAAAAAGAATAGACCTCCAAACAAAACACTTTTGTTTATTTGAGTTTGTCATGTGTCCATGATAGGACAATGAAATTCTTTGCTTCAGCATGACAGAACATAGTAGGCATTTACTACAAAACAGATCAGTGTGTCCATATACCAATATATACGTAAATACACACATGAATAAATAAATTGATAAAGTGCAAATAACAGATAAAGGGGTATTATTGTTCAGAAATTTGACCGAGCCAAGTTAAGTAGCCTGATGGCTGTGGGGAAGTAGTTATTCCTGAACCTCCACATGGCCCCTCCCCTCTCCAAATGGCCCTCCCCTCTCCCCATGGCCCCTCCCCTCTCCCCATGGCCCCGCCCCTCTCCCCATGGCCCCGCCCCTCTCCCCATGGCCTCGCCCCCCCCATGACCCCGCCCCTCGTCCATTGGCCCCCGCCCCTCTTCCCATGGCCCCGCCCTCTCCACATGGCCTCTCCCCAAGTCCCTCCCCACATGTCCCCGCCCCTCTCCCCATGGCCCCTCCCCTCCCCCATGTCCCCGCCCCTCTCCCCATGGCCCCGCCCCTCTCCACATGGCACCTCCCTCCCATGGCCCCTCCCCGTCCCCGCCCCTCCACCTCCCCATGGCCCCGCCCCTCTCCCCATGGCCCCGCCCCTCTCCCCATGGCCCCTCCCCTCTCCCCATGGCCCCTCCCTTCCCCATGTCCCCGCCCCTCTCCCCATGGCCTCTCCCCTCTCCACATGGCCCCTCCCCTCTCCCCATTGGCCCCTCCCCATGTCCCCGCCCTTCTCCCCATGTCCCCTTCCATCTCCCCATGTCCCGCCCCTTCTCCCCATGGCCCCTCCCCTCTCCCCATGTCCCCTCCCCCTCCCCATGTCCCCGCCCTTCTCCCCATGGCCCCTCCCCTCTCCCCATGGCCCCGCCCCTCCCCATGACCCCGCCCTTCTATGGCCCCTCCCCTCTCGCATGGCCCGTCCCCTCGCCATGGCCCCGCCCTCCCCACTCCCCATGGCCCCTACCCTCTCCCCATGGCCCCTCCCATGTCCCCGCCCCTCTCCACATATCCCCTACCCTCTCACCATGGCCCCTCCCCTCTCCTCATGGCCCTCCCCTCTCCCCATGGCCCCTCCCCTCTCCACATGGCCCCTCCCCTCTCCCCTCAAGGCCCCTCCCCAAGGCCCCTCCCCTCTCCCCATGGCCCCGCCCTGTCTCGGGCCCGCGCTGTGACGCGCTCAGGCAGCGGCGCGGGCAGCCGCCGTCTCCCAGGCAACGGGGTCCTGGCGGTGGCGGGATCCGCGGACGGACCGAAGGCCGGCGACCCATCCGTCGCTGCTGGATCTCTGGGCGGGCGGCCGGCGGGTGAGTGAGGGAGCGAGGGAGACGGCACCAGGACCAGGGGTGGGGGTAGCGGCGGCACCAGGGGGAGACACACGGCCCCGGGGGCTGAGGGAAGCCGGGCCCTGGCCCTGGGGTTGGGGCTGAAGGAGCAGAGAGTCAGAGACACAGAGAGAGAGAGAGAGACAGAGCAATCACTATAGGGCTATAGGCCTATTGCGAGTTTATGTACAGGGACATATCTATACATGCACTGTATACTTGTATTTATACTTGTACATTTTAAATATGTATGTTATGTTTCATACTTTGGCAATATGACCATGTATTTTATCATGCCAATAAAGTGTTTTAATTGAAATTGAATTGAGAGAGACAGACAGAGAGAGAGAGAGAGAGAGATAGAAACAGTCAGAGAGAGAAACAGAGAGAGAGAGGGGCACAGAGAGAGGCATAGAGAGAGAGAGAGATAAAGAAACAGAGAGTCAGACAGAGAGAGAGAGAGAGACAGAGAGAGAAAGAGGGGCCTTACAGCGGGATGTGAGGTAAACATAAACAATAGGTGCAGGAGGAGGCCATTCGGCCCTTCGAGCCAGCACCGCCATTCAATGTGATCATGGCTGATCATCCCCCAATCAGTACCCCGTTCCTGCCTTCTCCCCATATCCCCTGACTCCACTATCTTTAAGAGCCCTATCTAGCTCTCTCTTGAAAACATCCAGTGAATTATCCTCCACTGCCTTCTGTGGCAGAGAATTCCACAAATTCACAGATGAGTATTTCCTCGTCTCTGTTCTAAATGGCCAACCCCTTATTCTTAAACTGTGACCCCTGGTTCAGGACTCCCCAGCATCGGGAACCAAGTTGTCTTGAATGGGTATCAGAGCTTATGTCATGTCATAAGGAATAGGGGTAGTATTAGGCCATTCTGCCCATCAAGTCTAAGGTGCCATTCAATCATGGCTGATCTAACTCCCTCCTAATCCCATTCTCCTACCTTCTCCGCATAACCTCTGAGACTTGTACTAATGAATAATCTATCTATCTCTGCCTTAAAAATATCCACTGACGACCTCCACAACCTTCTGTGGCCATGAATTCCACAGATTCACCACCCTTTGATGAAATAAATTTCTCCTCATCTCCTTCCTAAAATAACGTCCTTTAATTCTGAGGCTATGACCCCTCTCACTAGTGGAAACATCCTCTCCACATCCACTCTATCCAAGCCTTTCACTATTCTGTAAGTTTCAATGAGGTCCCCACTCAATCTTCTAAACTCCAGCGAGTACAGGCCCATTGCCAACAATAATAGACAATAGGTGCAAAAGTAGGTCCATCAAGCCAGTACCGCCATTTAATGTGATCATTGCTAATCATCCCCAATCAGTCCCCCATTCCTGCCTTCCGGATATGGGTCCCCATATCCCCTGACTCCGCTATATTTAAGAGCCTTATCTAGCTTTCTCTTGAAAGTATCCAGAGAACCTGCCTCCACCGCCCTCAGAGAATTCCACAGATTCACAACTGTCTGTGAGAAAAAGTGTTTCCTCGTCTCCGTTCTAAATGGCTTACCCCTTATTCTTAAACTGTGGCCCCTGGTTCTGGACTCCCCCAACATTGGGAACATGTTTCCTGCCTCTAGGTGTCCAAACCCGGGGGGGGGGGGGGGGGGGGGCCTTAATAATCTCATATGTTTCCATAAGATATCCTCTCATCCTTCTAAATTCCAGAGTGTACAAGCCCAGCCGCTCCATTCTCTCAGCATATGACAGTCCCGCCATCCCGGGAATTAACCTTGTGAGCCCTCGCTGCACTCCCTCAATAGCAAGAATGTCCTTCCTCAAATTTGGAGACCAAAACTGCGCACAATACTCCAGGTGTGTTCTCACTAGGGCCCTGTACATCTACAGAAGGACCTCTTTGCTCCTATACTCAATTCCTCTTGTTATGAAGGCCAACATGCCATTCGCTTTCTTCACTGCCTGCTGTACCTGCATGCTTACTTTCATTGACTGATGAACAAGGACCCCCAGATCCCGTTGTACTTCCCCTTTTCCCAACTTGACGCCATTTAGATAATAATCTTCCTTCCTGTTTTTGCAACCAAAGTGGATAACCTCACATTTATCCACATGAAACTTCATCTGTCATGCATCTGCCCACTCCCCCAACCTGTCCAAGTCACCTGCTTTCTCATAGCATCCTGCTCACAGTTCACACTGCCACCCAGCTTTGTGTCATCTGTAAATTTGCTAATGTTACTTTGAATCCCTTCATCTAAATCATTGATGTTTATTGTAAATAGCTGTGGTCCCAGCACCGAGCCTTGTGGTACCCCACTAGTCACTGCCTGCCATTCTGAAAGGGACCCGTTAATCCCTACTCTTTGTTTCCTGTCTGCCAACCACATCCCTATCCATGTCAGCACTCTACCCCCAATACCATGTCATGGTTGAGGTATGGAAGAGCCGGCCAGAGGCTGACGAGGTCAGAGGAGGGAGAGACAGGCCCTGCAGAAGGAGTTGAGCTCTGGTGGGAGGTGAAGGGGGGGGTGGGGAGGATGAGGGAGCTTGGAGGCCTCTGGACTCTGCCCTCTAGTCGGATATTTTCACCCTGGGCAAAAGGTTCTGACTGTCTACCCTATCTATGACTCTCATAATTTTATACACTTCTATCAGGTCTGTCCCCAACTTCGATGTTCCAGAGACAACAATCCAAGTCTGTCCAACCTCTCCAAGGTTAAAAGTCCTCTTAAAGTCCTCTAATCCAGGCATCATTCTGCTAAACCTCCTCTGCACCCTCTCCAAAGCCTCCACATGCTTCCTGTAATGGGGGCAACCAGAACTGCACGCAATACTCCAAATGCAGCCTGACTAATGTCTTATAAATGTGGGCTATGACTCCCTGACTCAATACCCGACCATTGAAAGCAAGCAAACCTTATGCCTTCTTGACAACTCTTATCTACTTGTGTAGCTGATTTCAGGGAGCTGCGGATTTGGCTCAGTTACCAGATGGCTGGGAAGAAACTTTCCCTGAATCTAGGGGTGTGTTTTTTCAAACGTCTGTGCCTGACGGGAGAGGGGAGAAGAGTGAGTGCGATTGGTCCTTGATTATGCTGCAGGCCTTGCTGAGGCAGCGTGAAGTGTAGATGGTGTCAATGGAAAGGAAGTTAACTTGTGTGATGATCCACAATTCTGTGCAATTTTGTTGCGGTCCTGGATGGAGTTGTTCCCAAACATGCTCTGATGCATCCCGATAAAATGCTTCCTATGGCCCATCTGTTGAAGATGTTACAGTCATATTAGAATATGGTTAGTTTACCGAGGTACAGTGAAAAGCTTTTGTTGCGTGTTATCCAGTCTGCGGAAAGACAACACATCGAGCCGTCCGCTGTGTACAGATTCATGCTGTACAGAATATGATGGTATAAATATATTAGACAATAGGTGCAGGAGTAGGCCCTTTGGCACTTCAAGCCAGCACCGCCATTCAATGTGATCATGGCTGATCATCCACAATCAGTACCCCGTTCCTGCCTTCTCCCCATATCCCCTGACTCCGCTATTTTTAAGAGCCCTATCTAGCTCTCTCTTGAAAGCATCCAGAGAACCGGCCTCCACCGCCCTCGGAGGCAGAGAATTTCACCACTCTCTGTGTGAAAAAGTGTTTCCTTGTCTCCGTTCTAAATAGCTTACTCCTTATTCTTAACATGTGGCCCCTGGTTCTGGACTCCCCTAACATCGGGAACATGCCTCTAGCGTGTCCAAACCCTTAATAATCTTTTATGTTTTTCATAAGATAACCTCTCATCCTTCTAAACTCCAGAGTATACAAGCCCAGCCGTTCCATTCTCTGCATATGACAGTCCCTCCATCCCGGGAATTAACCTTGTGAACCTATGCTGCAGTCCCTCAATATCAAGAATGTCCTTCCTCAAATTAGAACGTAGACACAAAAAATACCAGATACCAGCAAAAATACCAGCAACAATGGAGCGAAAGAAATAGGCGACGTTTCGGGTTGAGACCCGAAACGTCGCCTATTTCCTTCGCTACATAGATGCTGCCTCACCCGCTGAATTTCTCCAGCATTTTTGTCTATCTCAGAGGGCGGTGGGGGCAGGTTCTCTGGATGCTTTCAAGAGAGAGCTAGATAGGGCTCTTAAAAATAGCGGAATCAGGGGATATGGGGAGAAGGCAGGAACGGGGTACTGATTGGGGATGATCAGCCATGATCACATTGAATGACGGTGCTGGCTCGAAGGGCCAAATGGCCTGCTCCTGCAACTATTGTCTATTGTCTATTGTCCCCTACAGGTTACAGCAGGATCATGATTAGTTGGGCATGTGAGCAGTGGAATGGTTAATGGAGTTTAATGCTAGTTATTGAGAGGTGTTGCATTTTGGGAAGTCTTAACAAGGGCAGGACCTTCACGATGAATGGCAGGGTCCAGGGGACTGTTGTAGAGCAGAGGACTCGAGGAGTGCAGGGATGTGGTTCTTTGAAAGTGGTGTCGCATGTAGATAAGGTGGTCAAGAAGGCTTTCAGCACATTGGCCTTCATCAGTCACAAGAAGTTGCAATGGGATCTTATGTGACAGCTGAGGCCACAGTTGGAGTATAGTGTTCAGTTTTGGTCACTCTGCTTTTGGAAAGATGTTGTTAGGTTCAAAAGAGTAGAGAGATGACGTACGAGGATGTTGCCACGATATGAGGGCCTGAGCTATAGTGAGAGTTTGGGCAGGCGTGGACTCCTTTATGCCTAGAAGGATTAGAGGTGTATAAGATCAAGAGGAGAATAGATATGGTAGATGAACAGTCTATTATCCAAGGTAGGGGAATCAAGAACCAGAGGTCACAAGGTTTGAGTTTAGTTTGTCACGTGTACCGAGGTACAGTGAAAAGCTTTTGTTGCGTGCTGACCAGTCAGCGGAAAGACTATGCATGATTACATTCGAGCCGTCAACAGTGTACAGATAGAGGGGAAAACGTGAACAGCATTTAGTGCAAGAAAAAGTCCAGTAAAGTCTGGTTAAAGATAGTCCAAAGGTCTCCAATGTGGTAGATAGTAGCTCAGGACTCTAGTACAGAGGTGGGCAACTGTGTTCTGCATCGGGGCCGGGACGCATGTCTGTGAGCAGATGGCGGGCCACTTCTATCACGTGTTACACATGGATCCTGCCCCTATCCCGCCTCGGATGGCAGGCATCAAATCGCGTATTCATGTAGATCCCGCCCCTTTGAGGACGCCACACGGAGCACTGGCCACTAGTCACGGCCGCTCACCAACATGGCGCACCTACGGACCATTGTCTTGGCTCTGTCCTGAAGGCAAGCTCACTCGTCCCCGGCCTCTTGACAACCCCGATCCAGACAGTGTGTTTAAGAAAGAACCTGCAGATGCCTGGAAAAATGAAAGTAGGCATGCAGGTGCAGCAGGCAGTGAAAAAAGCGTATGGTATGTTTAGCTTTCATAGCAAAAGGATTTGAGTACAGGAGCAGGGAGGTTCTACTTCAGTTGTACAGGGTCTTGGTGAGACCACTACCTGGAGTATTTGCGTGCAGTTTTGGTCTCCAAATCTGAGGAAGGACATTATTGCCATAGAGGGAGTGCAGAGGAAAAAGGTTATTCACCAGACTGATTCTGGGATGTCAGGAACTGTCCTTATGAAGAAAGACTGGATAGACTCGGTTTATTACTCTCTGGAATTTAGGAGATTAAGAGGGGATCTTATAGGAAACTTACAAAATTCTTAAGGGGTTGGACAGGCTAGATGCAGGAAGATTGTTCCCGATGTTGGATCTGAAGTCCAGGACAAGGGGTCACATGCTTAAGGATAAGGGGGAAATCCTTTAAGACCGAGATGAGAAAGACTTTTTTCACACAGAGAGTGGTGAGTCTCTGGAACTCTCTGCCACAGAGGGTAGTTGAGGCCAGTTCATTGGCTATATTTAAAGAGTGAGTTGGATGTGTGCCCTTGTGGCTAAGGGGAATCAGAGTAATGGAGAGAAGGCAGGTACGGGATACTGAGTTGGATGATCAGCCATGATCATATTGAATGGCGGTGCAGGCTCCGAAAGGCTGAATGGCCTAACTCCTGCACCTAATTTTCTATGTTTCTAATGTTTCTATGTAGACAAAAATAAAAAAGCTGGAGCAACTCAGCGGGTGAAGCAGCATCTATGGAGCGAAGGAATAGGCAACGTTTCGGGTCGAGACCCTTCTTCAGACTCAGTGCAGCGTCAGCCGCTTCTGAAGAAGTGTCTCAACCCGAAACGTCTCCTATTCCTTTGCTCGATAGATGCTGCCTCACCCGCTGAGTTTCTCCAGCATTTTTGTCCACGTCCGATCCCGACAGTGAAGCCCAGACGCAGAAGGTGCACGGCCGTGCTGGCGGCTTTGTGCAGGATGCGGTACAACCAGAGCTCGGCGCTGCTCGGCAGCCACGGCCCTCGATGTACAGGCCCTCTCGGCGGGGTGATCCTGAACTCCGTTAAAGGCTGGCATTTTGTGTCTACCTTTGACGTCGGAGTTTAGTCTTGACCTGAAACGTCACCCATTCCTTCTGCCTATCTAAAAGCCTCTTCAACACCACCATCGTATCTGCCTCCACCACCACCTCTGGCAGCATGTTCCAGGCACCCACCACCCTCGTGGGGTGGGAGATTGCAACCTTCACGTGGTCCACCCTGTTTCGACGAATGCAATCAACCTGGCGTGCACAAACGGAAGATCAAACAGAACAAGGTTTCTTACAACTTTAGGTTGTGTGCGCCACACGCAAGAAGAAGAAGTAGAAGAAGACCACCCTCTGTAAAAAAAATTTAAAAAACTTCACCCACTCATCTTTAAACTTTGCCCCTCTCACGTTTAAGAGCGCGGTGAAACTCTCCAGTCGCGTTTATCGTTTTTACCCTGGGTAGAAAAGTCTGTCCTCTCGCTTCCTCATAATTGTTTTCACTTCTAACAGGTTATTACTTCTAACAGACTTAAAGCCAACTTCAAACAAACTCTGAACTATAACAGCCTATTGCACTTTATCAGTTTATTGATGTGTGTGTATATATATTCTGGTATATGGACACACTGATCTGATCTGTATTTGTGAGTACTATATTCTATTGTGCAGCAGCAATGCAAGAATTTCATTGTCCTATCTGGGACACATGACAATACCTCTGACGTTCCAGGAAAACCAAACAAACCTGCACAAGCTCTCCCCTTAGCTAATACCCCCTATTCCACGCGTCATTCTGATGGATGTACGGAAACGTATTTATCTTATGTAAAGCACGTTGGTTTCTATGCGAGTTGATTTAAACGTGCTATATAAATAAAATTTACGTATTTACTTACTTACCACTGCACCCTTACCAACGCCTCCACATCCTTCCTGCAATGAGGTGACTAGAACTGAGCTTATAGAACAATGCAGCATAGGGTTAAGAAGGAACTGCAGATGCTGGAAAATTGAAGGTAGACAAAAGTGCTCTCTACAGCATAAGAACAGGCCCTTCAGCCCACAATGCCAGTGCTGAACGTGATGCAGGTAGACTAATCTCCTGTGCCTGCACACAATCCATATTCCTCCATTCCCTGCTTCCGTATCTACATGCCCGTCTAAAAGCCTCTTCAATACCATTATCGTACCTGCCTCCAGCACCACCCCTGGCAGCGCGTTCCAGTCATTTATCACCATCTGTGTGAAAAAAAAGACTTGCCCTACACATCTCGTTTAAACTTTGCTCCTCTCACTATAAAGCTATGATGTTATTTTTTGTCTCCCAGTATAGATTGTGAAAATGGCAAAGTCTGCAAGCCAAGAGTCTTTCCTGGTGAAATTCATAAAAACGAAGGAGAAAGATTCTGAATATTTCACAAAAGCTTTTCAGGTTGGTTAATCACTTCATTAATTTCATTAAATACAGAAAATCCACAGTATTATTCAAACAAAATTCACAGTGCTGGAGTAATTCAGCGGGTCAGGCAGCATCTGTGGAGAACATGGATAGGTGACATTTCAATAGACAACAGGTGCAGGAGGAGGCCATTCGGCCCTTCGAGCCAGCACCACCATTCAATGTGATCATGGATGATCATCCCCAATCAGTACCCCGTTTCTGCCTTCTCCCCATTTCCCCTGACTCCGCTATTTTTAAGGGCCCTGTCTGGCTCTCTGTTGTAAAGCATCCAGAGAACCTGCCTCCACCGCCCTCTGAGGCAGAGAATTCCCAGACTCGCCACTCTCTGTGAGAATACGTGTTTCCTCGTCTCCGTTCTAAGAATAAGTTCCACGTCAGATCCGTTTCAGGTGGGGACTCATGGACAGACAGACCCACAGACTGAGTTGTTCCAGCATTTTGTGTTTTTGTAAACTAGCACGTGCAGTTCCTTGTGTCTTCAATATTATTTTCCTGTTTTACAGGCTATTAAAGAATTTCAATCAGAGGAATTTCTGCAGATTGTCAACGAAGATGAAGCATTTAGTTTAAAAATTAAAGACAATTCCCTTTATATATGTGACCCATTTGAGGGAGCAGCTTATGATCATCTCAAAAAGGTGCATTATTTTTATATTTTAATCTTGCCGAATGGGTTTTTATTTTTATGTCACTCGCTACAAATGCATCAAACAATCAAGCAAATGGTGCGTTTGCCTTAATTGGTCAGGGTATTGTGTACAAGAGTCAAGAAGTTAGAAGAGGAATAGATCGGGTAGATGCACACAGTCTCTTGCCCAGAGTAGGGGAATCGAGGACCAGAGGACACAGGTTCAAGGTGAAGGGGAAAAGATTTAATAGGAATCTGAGGGGGTCACTTTTTCACACAAAGGGTGGTGGGTGTATGGAACAAGGGTGTATGGAAGCCTGGTCCCCCAATGCAATCCATTCCCCAATCCAATATTCCACCATGGTGTGGTGGCGAGGGGGTGGTGTGGGTTGTGGGAGGGTGATGGTGTGGGTGGGGGGGAGGGTGGAGGTGAGGGGGGAGGGTGTGTGAAGGGGGCGAGGGTGGGTGTGGGGGAAGAGGGTGAGTGTGGTGTGGGGGAAGGGGGTGTGTGGTGTGGGGGAGGGGGTGTGTGTGGCCTCAGCTTCCACACCTGCGACCCTGGAAATGTGTAGAGTGGGAAGCGGCTGTAAAAGGGGGGAGGGGGGTTCCCTTTCACAGCTTGTGGGGAGTCTAGCCCGGGTCAGCACGGCCTGGGCTGCACAAAGTGCACAAAGATTTGGGCCATATGGAAAAGTGGGCTGAAAGATGGCAGATGGAGTTTAATGCTGATAAGTGTGAAGTGCTACTTCTTGGCAGGACAAATCAAAATAGGACGTACATGGTAAATGGTAGGGAATTGAGGAATGCTGTGGAACAGAGAGATCTAGGAATAACTGTGCATAGTTCCCTGAAGGTGGAATCGCATGTAGATAAGGTGGTAAAGAAAGCCTTTGGTGTGCTGGCCTTTATAAATCAAGAGCATTGAATATAGGAGTAGGGAAGTAATGTTAAGATTGTACAAGGCATTGGTAAGACAATTCTGAGTTATGGTGTACAATTTTGGTCCGCCTAATTATAGGAAGGATGTCACAAAACCAGAGCGAGTAAGGAGGAGATTTACTAGAATGTTGCCTGGGGTTCCAGCAACATATGTTACAGAGAAGGTTGAACAAGTTAGTATTCTTTATTCTTTGGAGCGCAGAAGGTCTAAGGGGTAATTGATTGAGGCCCTTTAAAATGATGAAGGGCAGGGATAGACAGAGTTGACGTGGATAACTTTTCCCATTTGAGGGTAGGGAAAGATTCAAAACAAGAGGGCAAAAAAAAAAAAAAAAAAAAACGAAAACGACATGAGAATTAAGGGACAGAGGTTTCGGGGTAACGTGAGGGGGAACTTCATTACTCAGAGGGTGGTGGCTGTGTGGAATGAGCTTCCAGCAGAAGTGGTGGAGGCAGGATCGATTTTAACATTTAAAAGTAAAGTGGATAGGTATATGGACGGTAAGGGAATGGAGGGGTATGGTCTGAGTGCAGGTAGATGGGACTAGGGGAAAACAAATGGTCGGCACGGACTGGAAGGGCCGAGAGGGCCTGTTTCCGTGCTGTAATTGTTATATGGTTAAAGTAGCAAATTTGGCTGGGCCGCTAGAGGTAAAGTTGTGGGGAGGACAGGAACGTTGAGAAGGAGGAGGTCGGGGGATCATGCCAACAACTCACTTAGTAGCTCGGGTGGCAGCTGGACTGCGGAACCGGCTGCCACGTCAGCACCTACTGCCGGCCGCCCGCCAGCCAGCCACTGTGTCCTTCGGCACAGGAGCAACCGGTGGGGGTGGTGGCTACTGGGTGGAAGGCCTCTTTCCCCCTCTCTCACTCTCTCTCCCTCTCTCCCTCCCCGTTCTGTGATCTCCCTGAGCCAGGAAGTCCCCGTCCCACAGACCTGAACCGCACAGCGCATTGTGGAACAGGCGAAGGTGGAGGCTCCCCGGTCAAGATTGCCTCCTTAAAGGAGTTTCACATCTTCCTTTCTACTGACTAAACCATACCCTTCATCCTGTCCCGCCAGACTTTTTTACAAAATTTAGCAACTGAAAATGGGGGTGCGTCTTCATTGCTGGGATATACGGTAAATTATGGTCTTTGCGTCATGTTTGGCACGGACATTGTGATCCAAAGCGAATGTTCTTGTCTTGTACTGTTCTACGAACCAAAATATAATTCAGTTTTTAAGAAGGAACTGCAGATGCTGGAAAATAGTAGGTAGAGAAAAGTGCTGGAGAAACTCAGCGGGTGCAGCAGCATCTATGGAGCGAATGAAATAGGCAACGTTTCGGGCCGAAACCCTTCCGGGTTTCGGGCCGAAACGTTGCCTATTTCCTTTGCTCCATAGATGCTGCTGCACCCGCTGAGTCTCTCCAGCACGTTTCTCAACCCAAAATATAATTCCCACTGTTACAGTTTTACATAGCCTATGGTGCCCAGATGAAAGTGGGACTGAATTAAATCCATCCGTGTACTTATATCTATTTTGGAATCATAGATCCATACAGTACATGGGGTGGCACGGTGGCGCAGCGGTAGAGTTGCTGCCTCACAGCGCCAGAGACCCGGGTTCCATCCTGACTACGGTGCTGTCTGTGTGGAGCTTGTACCTTCTCCCTGTGGCCGCGCGTGGGTTTTCTATGTTTTCTCCGAGTGGGGGGAGGGTGTACAGGGTGACGGCGGGTCAGTGCGGACTCTGTGGGCCACAGGGCCTGTTTCCGCGCTATATCTCTAAATTCTTTAAAATCTTTAAATTCTAAAACCATGGAAACACTCTGACAGTTTGTTCTCCTCTCCAGTTTCCCGAGGTAGAAATGTCACGGCTGCTATCGAGATTGAGTTATTTAATCTCCTCTGAACTGAGGTCAAATTACGAAGATTTGCCCAGACTTTGGGACAAGGGCAAAAATTAACATTTATTTGCATTGCATTTGTTGGTTTGACACCCTGAATACCAAAATGTGTTGGACAAAGGCTAGCCATGAAAAGACAAAAGGTGTGAGACAAGGATAGAACAGGTACAAATTGTGAATCTAGAGGAAGGAATGCAGTTGGGGGAGGGTGTTGGTGGCGGGCAGAGCAATCACTGACATCTGGAGTTTGGAAGGATGAGGGAGAACCTCACTGAATACTGAAAGGCCTGGTTAGAGTGGATGTGGAGAGGATGTTTCCACTAGTGGGAGAATAGATCGGGTAGACGCACCGAGTCTCTTGCCAGACCAATGGAATCGAAAACCTGAGGGCATAGGTTTAAGGTGGAGGGGGAAAGATTTTATAGCAATCTGGGGTGTAAGTTTTTCACACAAATGGTGGTGGGTGCATATTGCTACACGGGTGGGTTTAAACTAAGCAGTGGGGGGGTGGAGTCAACAACGTGGAAGCGTGCGCGTGCAGTTAACGGGAAAGAGAGTGTATGAAAGGTCACGTTGAAACTAACGGGGCAGGGGGGTGGGAACCAATGCAAGGAGACAGAGGACGGGTGGACAGAAGCAAAAGGTAGAAGGGAGATGAGAAAACTAACCGAAAGCGCTTTGTGCCTTAATGCGAGGAGCATTCGGACTAAGGTGGATGGATTCAATGCGCAGTTAATAATTAAGGGATATGATATAGTTGGAATTACAGAGACATGGCTCCAGGGTGACCAAGGCTGGGCACTAAACATGCAGGGGTGTTCGATATTCAGGAAGGCTAGACAGAAAGTAAGAGGAGGTGGTTAAAGAGGAGATGAATGCAACGGCAAGGAGAGACATTGGCTTGGTTGCCGTGGAATCGGTATGGGTAGAACATGTGAAATAGCCAAGGGCAGAAAACGCTGGTTGGAGTTGTATACAGACCACCAAACAGCAGTAGGGAGGTTGGGGACAGCATCAAGCTGGAAATTCATGAACGGTTATTTAGGACGGTTATCATGGGTGACTAGATTGGGCCAACCACATTGGGAACAGCGCTGAGGAGGAGGATTTCCTGGAATGTATACGGGATTTTTTTTAAACCAGTATGTGGAGGAACCAACTAGAGGACAGGCAAAACTAGACTGGGTATTGTTAAATGAGGAAGGATTAGTTAGTGATCTTGTTGTGCAAGGCCCCTTGGGCACCAGTGACCATAATATGGTGGAATTCTGCATTAGGATCGGGAGTGACCAAATGACCACCTTCTGCTGCGACGACTGATTGAACTTATCTCTTCGCTCTGCAGCTTGGTTGCAGGATTGTCGGTCCACAAGTGGTGATATTTTGTCTTCAGCATCAACGGAATGTACCTGAAGCTGTTCACCCTGTCTACAGCTTGGTCATGGCGGACGTGGTCGTTTCATGCACCAGCCTGGAGAAGAAAACCCGAGTGAGTATAACGGCATTACTCTGGCTTAAAGACCATGGTTGTACCTTTTTTAGACTTTACGATCAATTTAATTAGGCATTTATTGTGATTTAAACATAGAAACATAGCCAATAGGTGCAGGAGGAGGCCATTCGGTCCTTCGAGCCAGCACCGCCATTCATTGTGATCACGGCTGATCGTCCGCTATCAATAACCCGTGCCTGCCTTCTCCCCATATCCCTTAATTCCACCACCTCCTAGAAAGCTCTATCAGACTTTAACTCTCCTCTTAAATCCAATCACAGTGATTGGCCTCCACTGGCCCTCTGTGGCAGGGAATATTCCACAAATTCACAACTCTCTGGGTGAAAAAGTTTTTTCTCATCTCAGTCTGAAATGACCTCCCCCTTTATTCTGAGACTGTGGACCCTGGTTCTGGACTCGCCCAACATTGGGAACATTTTTCCTGCATCGAGCTTATCAAGTCCTATTATAATTTTATATGTTTCTATAAGATGCCCCCCCCTCATCCTTCAAAACTCCAATGAATACAAGTCTAGTCTTTTCAATCTTTTCTCATATGACAGTCCCGCCATCCCAGGGATCAATCTCGCGAACCTACGCTGCACTGCCTCAATCACAAGGATGTCCTTCCTCAAATTACGGGACCAAAACTGCACACAATGCTCCAGATGTGGTCTCACAAGGGCTCTGTACAACTGCAGAAGGACCTGTTTGCTCCTATATTTGATTCCTCTTGTTTGATTGCCCGTGCCGACCAGCGATCACTCTGTACACTAGCACCATCCTACACACTATGGTCAATTTTACAATTTTAGTTTAAATTAGAGATACAAGCTTGGAAACAGGCCCTTCTGCCCACCGGATCTGTGCTGACCAGTGATCACACAACACACTGATTTAATCCTACACACTGGGGACAATTTACAGAAGGCCATTGAACTACAAACCTGCATATCTCTGGGATGTGCAGGGAAACCAGAGCACCCGGCGAAAGCCCACGCTGTCACAGGGAGAAGGTGCAAATTCCGTACAGAGAACACCCGCAGTCAGGATCGAACCCAGGTCTCTGCCGCTGTGAGGCAGCTCTATTGTCACCACGTGCCCCTGTTGATTGAGTCACAGGAGCCAAAATAGGGCGGCCCATCAAGTCTACTCCGCCATTCAATCATGGCTGATCTATCTTTGCCTCTCAACCCCATTCTCCTGCCTTCTCCCCATAACCCTTACTAATCAAGAACAGTCTGTGCTTTAAAAATAGCCAAATGGCGGCCTCCAAAGCCGTCTGTGGCAATGAATTCCACAGATACACCATCCTCTAGCTAAAGAAATTCCTCCTCATCTCCATCCTAAAGGTACGTTCATTTATTCTAGATCGTCCTTTGTTCCAAGACTCTCCCTCCTAGTGGAAACATCCTCTCCACTCTGTTCTAACTAGACATAGAGGGTTTGTAGGCCCTGTAACTGTGGCTTACGTTTCAATAAACACACTATACTTTTTGATTTAAACTATTTCAATTATTTATTTTCGCACACAGACACCACATATAAATAGAGTTATTAAATGCAATCAGTCTGTTGAGTTTGACTTCATTTAATCGTGTAGAATGTTGTGTTTCCTTATGATGCAAAGATTTTGTTAACTAAATGACAAAAGCTATTAAAATTTAATTAATGTTTAAATATTTTTGTCTTTGACTTAACTAATAATTTGTTCACCGCTGACATCAAATATAAGTAAGTAAGTTTATTGGCCAAGTATTCACATACAAGGAATTTTGCTTGGTGCTCGTGCTTCCGCCCACAAGAACAACATGAACACACAGTGACAGTTAGGATTTGACTGATAAAGACCCTAGCACATTAATAATAATAAAACATGAATGATAAAACACCATTTTAATTAAATGTTAAATAACATTAAATGTTAAATAAAATTGACCAGCATTAGTAGCATGATAAGAACTGAACATATCTCAGTTTTTTGGTTAGTTTCGGTTAGTTTATTTATTGTCATGTGTACTGAGGTACAGGAGAAGCTTTTTTGTTGCGTGCTATCCACTCAGCAAGAAGCCTATATTACAATCAAGCCATCCTCACTGTACAAATACAGGAAAAGGGAATAACGGTTTAGTGCCAGGTAAAGTCCAATAGAGTCCGATTAAAGATAGATTTGAAGTCATCCAATGAGGTAGATGTTAGTTTGCTCTCTAGTTTGTGGCATGGTTTGTTCATTTTGCCTGATAACAGCTGGGAATAAACAACCTCCTGAATCTGGAGGAGTGCGTTTTCATGCATCTCTGGGAGAGGAGAGAAGAGGAGTGACAGGGTAATTGGTCCCTTATGAGATTCTGCTGACCTTGCCGAGGCAGCGTGAGGTGTCAATTGAAGGAGATTGCTTTGTATAATGGTTCTAGCTGTCCATGTCCCCACAATTTCTCTTCATTTCTTGCCAATCTTGGATGGAGCTGTCCCAAACCACTATGCTCATCTGTAGTCAGAGGTGGTGAATTTGTGGCATTCTTTGCCATGGAGGCCGTGCTAGATATTTTTTCAGGGCAGAGGCTGATTCAACCAACAGTGGCAGAGAATTCCAACGGATTCACCCACTCTCTGTGTGAAAAAACGATTTCTCGACTCGGTCCTAAAAGACTTCCCCCTTAATCCTTAAACTGAGACCCCTTGTCCTGGACTTCCCCAACATCGGGAACAATCTTCCTGCATCTCTAGCCCTATCCAACCCCTTAAGAATTTGTAATTCTCCTATAATTCACCCCTCAATCTTCTAAATTCCAGGCAGAGAATGGGGTAGGCGGAAGCGATAGAGCGATCCAGATTGAATGGCGGAGTAGACTTGTGGGCTGAATGGCCAATTCTACTCCTGGACCTTAAGATTCCGATAAAAAGCTGTCTTAAGGCGGCAAAGGGCTAATAATGCTACGTTCTCAGTTTCAATTTAGTTTATTGTCACATGTACAGTGAGAAGATATTGTTGCGGGCTAACCAGTCAGCGGAAAGACGATACATGATTACAATCGAGTTGTCCACAGTGTACAGATACATGATAAGGGAATAACGTTTAGTGCAAGGTAAAGCCAGTAAAGTCCGATCAAAGATAGTCGGAGGGTCACCAATGAGGTGGATAGTTTTGCAGTGGTTACCTCCGAAGACTGAATAAGCTGTGTATCTCCCAAGGACGACGTGCATCAGCAGGTCCAGCTGATGGGTGGTCGCATCATCCGTGATTACAACACCTCAGTCACTCACCTGATCGCTGGGGAGGTTGGAAGCAAGAAGTACCTGGTGGCGGCCAGTCTGAACAAACCCATCGTACTTCCATCCTGGGTCAGCACATGCTGGGGGAAAGCACAGCAGAGGTGAGTGCTTGTAGCTTCCCAGCCAAAGCCCCTTCCTATAGAAACAGGCCCTTCAGACCAACCTGTCCACGCCGACCAACATGCCCCATCTACACGAGTCCCATTATTAGCGACGCTATCAGTGGCACTGGTTTCCCACGGGCACGGTGACGGCGCCCCACACATCTCTGTCCTCCATGCAGCTGGCAAGCTCCTCTTTTGTATCAGCACATGCGTCTTCAGCATCATGTTGATCGGCCGTCCCGGGTCACGTCTTTCATGGGTGGGTTCCCACAGCACAACCTTGTTTGCTGGCATTTCTGGGTAGCAGTGACCAGCGAGCCTCATCCTTCTCCACCTGATCTTCTCGGTCAGTGGTGGATTCTCCCCATAGAGCAGGGCGTTGTCTCACTTGTCTGCGTTTGGCCCATATCCCTCTAAACCTGTCCTATCCATGTTTCTGTATAAAGGTTCTTAAATGCTGCGATAGTACCATGGCCCAATGTCAGAAAACCCGAGTGCTGTACAGCACAATTTGTTATTTTTTTAAATTAAATGAGGTGCTGTAAATATGCTCTGGAGAACATGAATGTGTGACATTTCAGGTCTGGACCCTTCTACAACCCTTTGGGTCTCTTCTTAAGAGCGGCACAGATCCAATAGCCAGTAGAGTTGCTGCCTTACGTCAGAAACCAAAGGTGATCCTGACTGTATGGAGTTTGTATGCTCTCCCTGTGACCACGTGGGATTTCTCTGGGTGCTGTAGTTTCCCCCCACACTCAAAAAAACCTGCAGGTTTGTGGGTTAATTGGCTTCTGTAAATTGTAGGATAATGCTAGTGTACGGGGTGATCGCTATTCGGCACAGACTCGGTGGGCCGAAGGACCTGTTCCCATGCTGTGTCTCTAGAGCTGAAAGTATAAGTATTTCATTGTGAGCTGGGTATAGATGCTTCACTCACAATGAAATGATTTAACTGCATCATTACTGTTTGTGAATGTTCCACGACCACATACCTAGTGAAAGAGTAGTCCTTATTCCATAAGTAATCCAGAATATTCAAACTGCCAGCCATTCATACCCAGCTCGGCGCGGCTTCTGAGAGCCGGCTGTCCTCGTTAGTGTAGTACTGTAATACCATGTAATGGGTGGCATGCATATATATGTGTGTAGTGGAGATTATAAATGGCATGGATTAATAAGGGTTAATCTACAATTACGTATACAGATGTGACTTTTGCTTTCTCCTGAGCAGAATGATTGACCTTGCAGATGTGAGCATGGAAGAGCACCTCTGCCCCCCGTTCCTGGGCTGCACCATCTGTGTGACGGGGCTCAGCAGCTCGGACAGGCAGGAGGTGCAGCGAGCCGCCCTGGAGAACGGGGGTCGCTACACCGGACAGCTGAAGATAAACGAATGCACACATCTCATTGTGCACGAAGCTAAAGGTAACACCACCCTCTACGCCGATTTCCCCACCTTGTAATCATGGACAATGGGTGCAGGAGTGGGCCATTCAGACCTTCGAGCCAGCACCGCCATTCAATGTGATCATGGCTGATCATCCCCAATCAGTACTCCGTTCCTGCCTTCTCCCCATATCCCCTGACTCTATTTGTAAGAGCCCTATCTTGCTCTGTCTTGAAAGTATCCAGAGAATTGGCCTCCACTGCCTTCTGTGGCCGAGAATTCCACAGATTCACAGCCCTCTGTGTGAAAATGTGTTTCCCCATCTCTGTTCTAAAGGGCTTACCCCTTGTGCTTAAATTATGGCCCCTGGTTTTGGACTCCCCCAACATCGGGAACATGTTTCCTGCCTCTAGCATGTCCAATCCCTTAATAATCTTAGATGTTTCAATAAGATATCCTCTCATCCTTCTAAATTCCGGTGAATACAAGCCAGGCACGTGCCGTGAGTAATTACTCAGGGTAGGCACTCAGTCGGCTTAAAAAAAATTAAACCGCGCATGCGCAGATTGTTCTCTCCGTTAAAAAAAAATAAAATAGTGACAGTTCCATTTGCCCAAGGCTTCCTAATCTCCTTTATTCTGAATTATTGAATGGGTGGGGGGGGGGAGGGTGATGGCAGATGGAGAGATGGTGGGCAAAACGGGGGCACAGGGACTAGTTGAATCAGTTGTCATCTTATTGAATGACAACACTTGTTCAAGGGACCAATTGGGGGAACAGTTCCTTTCACAGCGTGTGGAGAGTCTGTGCCAGGGGTAAAGTTGTGGGGAGGGCACGAGTGTTGAGAAGGAGGGTGTCGAGGATACTGCCAGCAACTCACTCACTCACCGCTACCGCAGCTCTCCGGGCATGAAGCCACGCACTGTAGCTGGGGATAGAAGCATCTCGGGGAGCTGCGAGCCGCCGCCACTTCAGCGCCTTCTGCCGGCCCGCTCACCTCTGGCAGTGCTCTCCGTCGGAACACCTGCCACCTGCCGTTCGCCGACTTCGCTCATGTCAGTGGCTTCCTGCAAATCCTTAAATTCCCACAGCCGAGTAACCTCAATCGCGCTGTCGGAATTTAAGGGCATGAGTGAGGCCAGCGAGCGGCATGAGAGAGGTTTTTAGACGGAGAGCTGCCAGAGGTGAGCGGGGACCGGCAGAATGAGCTAAGGTGGTTGCTGGTTCCGCTGTCCGGCCCGGCGGCAGCTCAGCTTCCCGTGTTACAAGCGCTGCGGATGAAAGGCACGGAGAATTATGCCTACCTAAGAGATCGATCTCTTACATAGGCATAATTCTCCCATGCCTTTACTATTTATATTTAGACATTGCTATGTTATAATTTTAGTCAGGGTAGGCAGTGCCTACCATGCCTACCCTGACGGCACGTGCCTGATACAAGCCCAGTCGCTCCATTCTCTCAGCATATGACAGTCCTGCTATCCCGGGAATTAACCTTGTGAACCAACGTCAATAACAAGAATGTCTTTCCTCAAATTTGGAGACCACAACTGCACACAATACTCCAGGTGTGGTCTCACTAGGGCCCTGTACAATTGCAGAAGGATCTCTTTGCTTCTATACGCAACTCCTCTTGTTATGAAGGCCAACATGCCATTCACTTCCTTCACTGCCTGGTGGACCTGCATGCTTATAATCATGTATTGTCTTTCCTCTGGCAGGATAGCACGCAACAAAAGCTTTTCGCATTACCTCGGTACACGTGACAATAAACTAAACTGTAGACTTTGCAAACACGATACAGGTAAAGGTATGTCTGCATGACAATATTTGCCACAGAACATTTGCTTCTTTGCCACAGACGGCTGTGGAGGCCAAGTCAGTGGATATTTCTAAGGCAGAGATAGATAGATTTTTGATTAGTATGGGTGTCGGAGGTTATGGGGAGAAGGCAGGAGAATGGGGTTGGGAGGGAGAGATAGATCAGTCATGATTGAATGGCGGAGTAGATTTGATGGGCCGAATGGCCTAATTCTACTCGTATCCCTTATGACCTTAATATTGCTTCCGTATTTTAACCACAATGTGTAAAATAGAAATTTTGTTTGTGATTCAGCTCTCTTTCTTGCCAAATTAAACTGCTATCTTTTATGTGCAGGAAGGAACTGCAGACCCTGGTTTATATCTAAGATAGACGCTAAATACTGGAGTAACTCAGTGGGTCAGGCAGCATCTCTGGAGGACGGGAATAGAGTACATTTGAAGGAGGGTTCTGACTCGAACCATCAAGAACCAGTGGGCATCGGTTTTAAGTGTGAGAGAAATGTTCTGATAGTAATCTGAGCAGTAAGGTTTTCACACAGAGGGTGGTGGGTATATAGAACGAGCTGCCAGAGGAGGTCATTGAGGCAGGGACAACAACAGCATTTAAAAGACACTTGCACAGGTAGATGGAAGGAAGGTTTTCGAAGGATATGGGCCAAGCGTGGGCAGGTGGGACTAGCTCAGATGGGGCATGTTTGACGGCACTGGATGAGATGGGCTGTTTCTGTTCTGTACTTTAATTGACTTTTGTTACAGGTAGAATAATTATTCTGAATGAATGAGTGAATGTACGCAAATTCCTTGTATGCATACATACTTGGCCAATAACATGTTATTTCATTATTTATTCAACGCTTTTGTGCGTGATATTCTTTGATCAAAGGACAGAGGACAAAGGACATTTATTATCACACACACTAATTGGTGCAGTGAAATTTGACTTGCCATCGCAGCACAAAAATAAAGATAAGACACAACATCAAAGAATTTAACAGTAAACATAAAAACATCCCCCACAATGGTTCCCACTGTGGGGGAAAGGTAGCAAAGTCCAGTCTCGTCCCCTGTCCACCCATAGTCGGGCCTATTGAGGCCTCTGCAGTCGCCGCTACGGCAGCCTGATGATGGGGATGATACTCGCCGGATGATGGGGTTCTGGCGTCGGGTGAACACTCTCAGCGGCCGGGAGTGTCTGGAGCGGCCGCCGCCTCCCCGAAGACCGCGGCTCCCGAAGTCCACGAGCCGCGCTGGTCGAAGCTCCGACTCTGGTGACCTCCCTGAGATCCCAGGCTCCACGGTGTTCATAACTCAGTGCCGCCCGGGGATAGGAGCTCCACAGACTGCCGCTCCACGATGTTGAAGTCGGCGGTCTCAGCTCTCCGGAGCTTACTGCACGGCGACCCGAGCAAGGCATCGCCCGCTCCGCGATGGTGCCTCAGCACCGTGCCTCCGCCTTCAGGAACCGAAGTCCCGGCTGGTCGCGGCAGGAAACGCCGCTCCAGACTGCCGGTACGCCGCGAGGAAGGGTCGAAAATGCGGCTCGGAAAAAAGACGCATCTCCGGCCAGGTAGGACTGAGAAAAGTAGTTTCTCCCTTTCCCACCCCCCACCTAAAAAGACTAAAAGAACTCCAAACCAAACACTATTTAACTAACTGAAAATTTAAAAAAACGTGAAAAGGCAAACAGCTGCTGGTAGGGCAGCCATACTCGACGGCACCGCCTATTTATAACATAATAACATTTAAATAGACTGATCATGACTGACCATGGGTTTGCAGGTGATGTGTGGTCGGGTGCAAGCCTGGGCGATGTCATGCGGAGGACAGGCTGTTGCCCATGCAGCACGTCCCCCTTCTCCACGTCGCTGATCGACCCAAAGGAACAGCAGGGCCGGTACAGTTTGGCACCAGCGCCGTCGCAGGAGCTGCCAGAGCAAGGTTGTAGACAACGACTTAGGGGCTCCGACTCTGGATTTTCTTGAGGTTTACTCCTGGAGCCTTTTCCATGATTGGATATGGCCACAAGGCAGTAGAGAGTTTTCCCTCTCCTAGATGGACTGCCTTCCCAGGCTGACGAGCCCCATCTGCCCGAGACTCGTGGGGACGGGAGCGTCTACCTTCCGTGCAGGTCTATAGCACCTGCCCACTGCCCAAACACTTGGCCTACTTGGCTAATAGCATTTTTATTGATTATTTATTCAACACTTTTGTGCGTGCTAACCTTTGATCATAGTAACTTCCGGAAGTGGCTGCGCTGCGTGGCAGCTGCGGCTCACCTGCAGTCCGTCTGTCTTTGTCTTTTTTTTTGTCTTCTTGTGTCTGTTTTAGTTGGAATTTTGGTTTGTTAGGTTGTGTTTGTGTGTGTGGGGGGGTGGGGGAAGGGTGGGAGAAACAAGGTTTTGGTCTCTCCCTTCGGGGGGATGTGACCTTTCCTTGTCGTGTCCCCCGTCACCATCTGTGCTGAAGCCTAATGGCGGAGCTGGCGGCCACGGAGCTGTGGCGAGCGTTTAGAGCTCCAGCGTTCCAGCGGCGGCAGCGGCCCGGCTTCAGAGCTGTGGTGCTCCAGTGGCGTTCCAGCAGTGCTCCAGCGGCGGCCCAGCTTCAGAGCTCCGGTGCTCCAGCGGTTGCTCCAGTGGCGTTCCAGCGGTGCTCCAGCGGTGGCACGGCTTCAGAGCTCCGGTGCTCCAGCGGCGTTCCAGCGGTGCTCCAGCGGTGGTCCAGCGTCAGAGCTGTGGTGCTCCAGTGGCGCTCCAGAGGCGGCCCGGCTTCAGAGCTCCGGTGCTCCAGCGTTCCAGCGGTGGACCCTGATTCAGAGCTGTGGCGGGATTCCGGCGACGGCGGTGGTGGCAGCCCGGCTTCGGAGGCTCGGCCGCGGGTCTGGTGGACGATAACATCGGAGGCCTGGATCGCCTCAGCGCAGAGGGAGAACAAGTAGGGAAGAAGCCAAAGACTTTAAGACTTTTGCCTTCCACCACAGTGAGGAGGTGCCTGGTGAACTCAATGTGGTGGATGTTAAATATGTGTTTACTATGTGTTTTTTTTTAATTTATTATATGTTATGACTGCAAGATAACAAAAATTTTGCTCAGACCGAAAGGTCTGAATGACAATAAAGGAATCTAATCTAATCTAATCTAAACACAGTAAAATAGAATGAATGAATGAATTCAACCGTATGAGCCATTAATCTGCTTGTGCTTTCTGCTCTTTGCCCAGGTCAGAAGTATGAATGTGCACAAAAGTGGAATATATACTGCGTGTCCATCCAGTGGTTCTTTGACTCCATCAAGCAGGGTGCTTGCCAAGATGAAGGCAATTATAAGGTTGAATCAGACAGAAAATCGAACGAATCGGCTCCAAGCACCTCAACTCCAACAAATATTGGAGACGCACTAAAAGGTAAGGAAAACAGAAATTGCGCTTTATCTTTTTTTTTTACACCAGTGGTGTCGGATTTCATATTTCTAAATTGTTTTAATATGAAAGGTACCAAAATCTTTCAACCATGCTTTATTGTCACATGCACCTAGGTGGAGTGAAATTCTTTGTTCTGCATACAATTCGGTAAAATCATACTATAGATAAACTAAATGTTTAAGAAGGTGGAAAATCGAAGGTAGACAAAAATGCTGGAAAAAATCAGTCTCGACCCGAAGGAAATGGGCGACGTCGCCCCGAAACGTCGCCTATTTCCGTCGCTCCACAGATGCTGCCTCACCCGCTGAGTTTCTCCAGCATTTTTGTCTACATATAGATAAACAAGATCATCGATAAGGGCAAAAACTGCAACGATTGTAGCGTTCGAATACTACAACCTCTACCAGGGTTGGCACAGCGGTAGAGCTGCTGCCTCACAGCGCCAGAGACCCGGGTTCGATTCTGACTACGGGTGCTCGTCTATATGGAGTTTGTACCTTCTCCACGTGACCTACGTTGGTTTTTCTCCCTGAGCTTTGGTTTCCTCCCACGCTCCAAAGACGTGCAGGTTAATTGGCTGGGTATAAATGTTAAACAAATGTCCCTGGTGTAGGATAGAGCTAGTGTGCAAGGACTCGGTGTGCCAAAGAACTTGTTTCCGCTCTGTATCTCTGAACTAAACTTCACCAAGGCAGAGTCGCCATGTATCTGGTGCCAACTTGTGTCCTTCAGGATTCAACGTTCTTAACAGCACACTCTTATCTTGGCCTTCAAGGCCTGTTGTCTAGGCCGGGATGGGTTGGTCAGGGGGTTGATCTGGCCTGGCGATGGTCATCAGATCATGTGATAGGAGTAGAATTAGGCCATTCGGCCCATCAAGTCTACACAAGATCATGGCTGATCTATCTCTCCCTCCTATCCCCACTCTCCTGCCTCTGATAGATCGCCCTCCATCCTCTCGCATGCTAAAGAATAAAGTCCTCGCCAGCTCAACCTCTACCTTTAGCTTAGGCCCTCGTGTCCTGATTTACTAAAGGGCCTGTCCCACTTTCACGACCTATTTCACAACCTTTTTTACTCGTGGACATTTTTCATCATGCTAGAAAAAAACACCCCGACCTACTTGATGCCACGAGTGCCTACGACTAGCATCGCGGCCTACTTTGACCTCGTGACGACCATGCTGCGAGTATGAGTCAAGGGCAAACTCAGCAGAGGCCGTAAATTAGGTCGTGAAAATGGGACAGCCCCTTAATGTAAAACCACTTCAATTGGGGTTATTTAATTAGGTTTAGATTTATTATTGTCATGCTTACAGAGGTACGGTGAAAAGCTTTTTTTTGCATGCTATCCAATCAAATCATTCAATACTACACAGAAATACAATCGAGCCAAACTCATTTTTCTCTGGGACGTGGGTGGGTGAGGGATGACTTGATATTAAAAAAAAGAGGCACATATAGTGGACAGTCGGAACTGTTTTCCCAGGGCGGAGTTGTCCAACACTAGAGAGCGTAGCTATAATGTGAGCGGGGGGGGGGGGGGGGGGGGGGGGGGAATATAATGGATATGTGTGGGACAATTTTATTTTACACCAAGGATGATGGGTGCCTGGAAAGCATTGCCGGGGGTTGATAGAGGCAGATACGAGAGTGGTGTTTAACAAGCAATTAAATAGGCACAATGATTGCAGGAAATAAAGGGATATGGATCCACTCCTATCACTTATCACCACTATCATGAGAGGAATAGACCGAGTAAACGCTCGGGTAGACAGAAAAATGCTTGAGAAACTCAGCGGGTGAGGCAGCATCTATGGAGAGAAAGAATAGGCGATTTTTCGGGTCGACACCCTTCATCAGACTGATATGGAGGTGGGAGGGGGGAAATAGAAAGGAAGAGGCGGCAACAGTGGGCTGTGAGAGAGCTGGGAAGGGGGGGAAGGAGGGAGAAAGCAAGGACTATCTGAAATTGGAGAAGTCAATGGGTGTAAGTCAATGTTCATACCGCAGGGGTGTAAACTACCCAAAGGAAAAATGAGGTGCTGCTCCTCCAATTTACACTGGGCCTCACCCTGGCAACGGTGGAGGCCCAGGACAGAAAGGTCGGATTCGGAATGGGAGGGGGAGTTGAAGATCTGAGCCACCGGGAGATTAGGTTGGTTATTGCGAACCGAGCGGAGGTGTTGGGCGAAGTGATCGCCAAGCCTGCGCTTGGTAAACACTCAGAATCTCTTGCACAGGGTAGGGGAACAGAGAACCACAAGACACAGGTTTAAGGTAAGGGGGAAAAGATTGAATGGGAACCCGAGGTGTAACCTTTTTACACAAAGGGTGGCGGGTGTGTGGAACGAGCTGCCGGATGAGGTAGTTGACGCTGGGATGATCGAAATGTTAAAGACGGGTACATGGATAGGACAGGTTTAGAAGATATGGGCCAAATGCAGGCAGGTGGGACTAGTGTAGATGGGATATGTTGGCTGGCATGGGCAAGTTGGGCCGAAGGGCCATTTTCTACAGTATGACTGTAGTTCATAGGAACAGAATTAGGCCATTCAGCCTGTCAAGTCTTCTCCGCCATTCAATCATGGCTAATCTATCTCTCCTTCTCAACCCCATGCCCCTGCCTTCTCCCCATAACCTCGAACACCCGTACTAATCAAGAATGTATCAATCTCTGCCCTAAAAATATCAATTGACTTGGCCACGGCCTTCTGTGGCAATGAGTTCCACAGATTCACTACCCTCTGACTGAAGAAATTCCTCCTCATCTCCTTCCTAAAGGTATGTCCTTTTATTCTGAGACTGTGACCTCTGGTGTTGGACTCGCCCACTATAGAAAAGGTGCAGGAGTAGGCCCTTCGAGCTAGCACCGCCATTCACTGTGACCATGGCTGATCATCCCCAATGAGTAGTACCCCGTTCCTGCCTTCTCCCCATATCCCTTGACTCCGCTATCTTTAAGAGCCCTATCTCTCCACAGTAAGAAAAGTGGGCGTCATGCTGTAGATTTATTCTCGGCTGCAAGATGCATTTCACTTATTTCATTGACTCTGTGTTACGTTTGGCGTTTTGCCTTTCCTCAGCTCGACCTCTGTCGGATTTGAGCCACATTGCCAACGTCAGCATGAACGGCATCAATGAGACTGCACTCACCTCCGCCATGACCACTCGGGTGGAGATGCCTGACCACCAGCTCGAAGCCTTGGATCTCAGTCTTTCTGCCGTTCCAGAGGACTTATTGGATGGATGCAAAGTAAGAATGTTTAAACTTGCTTCCAGCGAGTTGTATCACGGGATCATTACATTGATGGGAACTGTAAAGATAAACTGTAATGCTTCATTTTGATCACACACAAACATTTTTTATGACTGCGGGCGTCAGGGATTGGCGGGGAGAAGGCAGGAGAATGGGGTTAGGAGAATGTTCGTAACGAGTCCGTAGGAGTCCGTGGATGTATCGTAGCGGCTTGTTATGCCAGCGGGGCTATTTTTTTTATTACTCGTGGACATTTATCATCGGGCTGGGAAAAAACGTCCTGACTTACCTGATGCCCCGAGTACCTAAGGCTGCAATATCGTGCCACTACGATATATCCACGGACTCCTACGGGCTCGTACGAACATTCTGCGAGTTTGAAAACTCTTGTGAATAACTCAGGAAAATTTGTGAATAAGTCGGGAAAGTGGGACGGCCCTTTTCTCTCCCAGTCATGAGCTGGCTGTTAAGATGAAGTTACCTATGCTGTATTGATACAGTGGGACAAGCCCTAAAGGGAAAAGGGGTTTCTATTAAAGCAGTGGGCAGAGTATGAGTCATAGCATGAGTGACACTGACCTACAAAGTCCAAAGTTGTTTTTTTTTTTCGGTACAAAAAAATCTGACGTGTGAATGTCTTATTTGTCAGATCTATCTATCTGGATTTGGTGGTAAAAAGTTGGATCAGTTAAGGCGGATGATCAACTTTGGAGGTGGGGTTCGGTTTAATCAAACCTCTGAAGACGTCACGCACGTCATCGTGGGGGAGGAAGACAAGGAGCTGAAGCAGTGTTTGAACAAATTGTCGCACAGGTACAGTCACCGCACGCTCGGTACAAAATCAACCCAACGTGAAGTCAATCGCATGCGATTATTGCATTTGTAAATAATTGCACATTAGATCTATACAGTAGGCTCGCATTATAACAGACCACAAGGAGTAGGGTAGACAGAAATGCTGGAGAAACTCAGCGGGTGAGGCAGCATCTATGGAGTGAAGGAAATAATTTCCGGGGAGCCATAGAAATCCCGGCCCCTCACGCGATGGGTGCGCCGGGGACGGGCCCGGTACACACGCCGCCCTCACGCCGCTCCCTCTCTCCCCTCCCGCAAGCGGAGGCTCCGGCTGCGTCGCCGGGTAACTGGCGGCAGTGGGGTGGGGTGCGGTGCACCGGGGGCCTCGGTCCCCTATAGCCGAGTTGTAGACCATCCTGTCGAGGTCTGTGATTGTGAGGGTTCACAGCACAGCAGCTCCTCCACCTACCATGGTGGTTAGTTTCCGATAAACCCATCGTAAATGGAAAATATCACAAGTCGACAACGCATTTAATACGTAGCGATCGCGTGAGCGGAAGTGACGCGCGGGTCGCTGCCGTTGCCCGCCGTTTGCACCATCGGACATATCGTGCGTCCAAGCATGGTGAATCGGGGAGCATCTGTACATTGCAGAACAACAATGCTGTTGTAAGCTGGTTCCTGGTTTAGGCAAGAAAGTCTTATATTGTCGGCACGGTGGCGCAGCGGCAGAGTTGCTGCCTCACAGCGCCAGACACCCGGGTTCCATCCTGACTACGGGTGTTTGTCTGTACGGAGTTCCTACGTTCTCCCCATGACCTGCGTGGGCTTTTTCTGAGATCTTCGGTTTCCTCCCACACTGCACAGGTCTGTAGCTTAATTGGCTTGGTGAAAACATAAAATGAACCCGGGTGTGTGTCGGACAGTGTTTGTGTAAGGGGATAGCTGTTGGTCGTGTGCCGATGGACCTGTATCTCTAAACTAAACTATTCATCTGCTGAAATATCATAAGGGGATGTTCGGAATAGCATTAGAACGTAAAACATTACAGGAACAGGCCCTTTGGCCCACAGTGTACGTGCCAATCAGATGAGACTAGTGTAGCTGGGAAGAGTTGGGCCGAAGGGCCTGTTTCCACACTCTATCATTCTATGTCTCTATGATAGCAACAGGATCCCTTGAGAATGGTCAGCTATTTGATTAGATCATCGCTACCTTTTCATCATTATGTGCCTTGAACTGGTTTAACTTGGTTAACCTTGAGTGAACAAAATCAAATAACTGCAAGATTCTGAATCTATGGGGTGTATTTGTAAAGCGGTAATTAATTTTCCGCCTGGTTGACTTGGTTCTGGATTCTGCCACTAGAGAAAATAAATTATCTGCGTCCTTAAACCTTTGATCGTGTTATTTAAGTCCTGCATGGTGGAGCATGCAAAAAATGTATTCCTTTCATTCCCAATTCATGTTGGTGTATGTGTTCCAAAGTGGAAAGAATATTTCTTAAAGATTGTGTCCAAATTATAAATACCGTACTGTTATCAAGGACTGACTATCACTTCATTCAGAAGCATTGTATTCTACACCATAGAGTCATACAGCTCCTAAGCCTTCTTCCTGATGTTAGGGGTGAAATGAGTGGGTGGCCAGGATGGTGTGGGCTTCTGATGATGGCTGCTTTATTGAGGCAGCGACTCCTGTAGAGTTCCAGAACCGCGGCCGCAGGGGGCATATTCAAGGGAGAGCTAGCTAGGGCTCTTAAAAATAGCGGAGTCAGGGGATATGGGGAGAAAGCAGGAATGGGGTACTGATTGGGGATGATCAGCCATGGTCACATTGAATGGCGGTGCTGGCTCGAAGGGCCGAAAGGCCTACTCCTGCATCTATTGTCTATTTGCCCCGCGGCTCTGGAACTCTACAGGAGTCGCGGAAGTCCCGATGAGGTCGAGATCGACCGGTCGCCTCACCCGGCCAAGGCGCCACAATTTCGGGGGGGGGGGGGGGGGGTTTCAAGTGCGCTCTGGTAACTTTGCCCGGGTTAGCGGAGGGGGTGGACTACCAGTCGCCCGTACACGGCATGATGGGAATACTCAGCAGGCCAGACAATCATCTATAAAAAGAGAACAGAATTACGTTTTGGGTTGAAGGAATAAAATGTAAAGAGACTTGAATGTTTATTCATGTTCATTGCAACGGTTGAATGGAATGATGTTTACTGGACTCATCTCTGCACCAGGCCGCACGTGGTTACAGCAAAGTGGTTAGTGGATTGCTTCTGCGAGAAACGTCTCCTTGCTGCGGAGCCGTACTTCTGTCCGGGTTATCAGCCCGCTGTTCCAGTGCCAGGACGCGGCAGCGGAGACCAAACGCACTCCGCTCTGAAGGGCAGTAACGCATCGACGGCAGCCGCAGCTCGTTGTGCCGCGGAGCAGCAGGCTGACGACGACCTCCTGCTGCAGTACCTGGACAACCACGCAACTCTAGGTGAGAGACTAATCTTTTACTATCTTCTTTAGTCAGAGGGCGGTGAATCTTTGCTGTGGAGGACAAGTCAGTGGATATATTTAAAGCTGAGATTGATAGAAACATGGAAAATAGGTGCAGGAGTAGGCCATTTGGCTCTTCGAGCCAGTAACCGCCAATCATTATGATCATGAATGATCTTCTAAAATCAGTACCCCGTTCCTGCTTCTTCCCCCTTATCCCCTGATTCCGTTAGCCCCAAGGTCAATAGACAATAGGTGCAGGAGGAGGCCATTTGGCCCTTCGAGCTAGCACCGCCATTCAATGTGATCATGGCTGATCATCCCCAATCAATACCCAATTTCTGCATTCTCCCCATATCCCCTGACCGCTATTTTTAAGAGCCCTATCTAGCTCTCTCTTGAAAGCATCCAGAGAACCTGCCTCCCCATCCTCTGAGGCAGAGAATTCCACAGACTCACCACTCTCTGTGAGAAAAAGTGTTTCCTCATCTCCGTTCTAAATGGCTTACTTCTTATTCTTAAACTGTGGCCCCTGGTTCTGGACTCCCCCAACATCGGGAACATGTTTCCTGCCTCTAGTGTGTCCAAACCCTTAACAATCTTATGTTTCAATAAGATCCCCTCTCATCCTTCTAAACTCCAGAGTGTACAAGCCCAGCCGCTCCATTCTCTCAGCATATGACAGTCCCGCCATCCCGGGAATTAACCTTGTAAATCTATGCTGCATTCGCTCAATAGCAAGAATGTCCTTCCTCAAATTAGGGGACCAAAACTGCACACAATCGACAAAGCACACAATCGAAAAATGCACACAATTGACAAAGGTCAACTTTTGCCAGGATTGAACCCGGGTCTCTGGCGCGCTGAGGCAGCAACTCTACCGCTGCGCCACTGTCCTGTTATTTTCTTACAATCCGCCTTGGTTCAGCTTGCACTTTGAATCGTTCTCTCGTCTGTCTGCTAGCATTGCCCAGTCCATTATCGGCTCTGACCTTCCTTCCATCGAGGGGATCTACCACAGTCGCTGCCTCAAAAAGGCTGGCAGCATCATCAAGGACCCGCACCACCCTGGCCACACGCTCATCTCCCTGCTACCTTCGGGTAGAAGGTACAGGAGCCTGAGAACTGCAACGACCCGGTTCAGGAATAGCTACTTCCCCACTGTCATCAGGCTATTAAACTTGGCTCGGACAAAACTCTGAACATTAATACTCCCCCATCTGTTATTTGCACTTTATTAATTTATTAATTCATATGTGTATTTACGTATATAATTGTAGTCAATGCCTACTATGTTCTGTTGTGCTATGCAAAGAAAGAATGCCATTGTCCCATGACGGGTCGATCTGGGGGGCGCTGCACTGACAGCAGCCTCTGCCTGCAGCCCGTTTGTTTTTACATCTTTTTTTAATTTTTAGTCCGTTAAAAGTCTGTCTTGGGGGGGAAACTTTAACATTTATATGTGGGGGAGGGAGGCAGGGTAAGGGGGAAACTAACTCCCAGTCGCTTCCTGGCGGGGACGCGACGATTTCTCCGAGTCGCGTCCTCGCCCCCCACCTCGCAGCCGACCTCCTGGATCTGAGCGACCTTTCCTGCCGGGGACCGGGAACCGGACCAGAGCTGCAACAGCGGCGGCGCTGGAGTCACCGCAGAGCGGGCGATGCCTACCTCTGCAGAGATGCCAGTGTCCCGGATTCGCCGTATTTTATCCCGGCGAAATAACCTTTTTACGGTGTGTTCCGGCAGCCAAACATGCTGTTACGGAACACCGCCGCGCCGGTGTTCCTCCCGTGGTGAACGCCGGCGCCATGTGTCCCCGGTTTGCCGGCCCGCGCGATCAGCGGCACTTTGCCGGGCCCTAGTGTCCGCGCCTGCGCAGTTGGGGAGGGTTGCCGGGCCCCAGTGGCCGCGCGTGCGCAGTGGGGGAGGGTTGCCGGGCCTGGCGCCATTTCGAGCCACGCCACGCCCGGCCCAAAGCCCGGGCGGCGCCGGCCCGCGCGATCAGCGGCACTTTCTTGCCGCCAGCCGGCCGCTCGCGGCAGCCCCATCACCGGGCCTCCCCCCCACCCCCACCCAGTGCGCATGCGCAGACCCGCCGGCAACCTTGCCAAGTGCGCATGTGCCGCACCCGCCCGCCGATCTGCACCAGTGCGCAGGCGCAGACCAGCCGGCAACAACCCCAAGTGAGTACGGAGAGAAATGCATTTAACCCCATTTGTTACGGACAAATGGGTTGAATGTTACTGTGAACTAAATTTAGGGTTGGCATCTCTGCTGCTGGAGCGTTGGGCCATGGAGCTCTGGTTTGGAGAGCTTCCAACGCGGGCGGCGCTGAACTCCATGGAGTCCTGGGACCCTTTGCCGAGGGCCTCCAGCGATGTGTCTCCACCCGGCGCGGCCTGCGGACTTTGGGAGCCGCTACTCCGGTAGGAGGTGGCCGACTCGGGGCCCAGGCGCTGAGGACGTCCCCCAGCCCCGACGTCGGACTTGCATCACCCCGCCGAGCGGGCCTGAACATCGGGCTGCCCGTAGCGGCGACTGCGGAGGGCTCGGGGAGGCCCCGACCACGGGTGAACAGTGGGGAACATCAGGGGAAGAGACTGACTTTGGTGCCTTCCCTCACAGTGGGAAACATTGATCCTGCTGTGGGGGGATGCTTTATGTTTTATGTTGAATTTCTACTCCATGTTGTGTTCTTTATTTTTCACTGTATGGCTGTATGGTGGTTTCAAGCCACGGTTGCCCAGCCAGATGCAACTACATTTAAAGTGGCACTTTCTTCCCAATAACCCTCTCTGGCTTAACCCCTCCCTTCACCACCTCCAGTTTAAATTCCAGTAGGAATATTTTGGAGGACCAAGAACCAAGAACCAAGACAATAAACTCTTTTGACTTTGACGTTGACATTGCCTACTCTCTGATTTGCCTCTTGCGTTTCAACAAATTATCAATGCAAACTACATTTATTTTCCCTTGTCGAGCAGACGTTCCTGAAAATGTGGAGAGAACTGAGCGTAACGTAACTGGCAGCCTCCACACGACCGTGCTGGAAAATAACCAGACCGCAAGCCCGTCTGTAAACCAAACAAGAACTGCAGACGATGGACTGTTTTGGAAAATGCGATTTCTAATATTTGGCTTTACCAAAGAAGATGATGCCTTCATGGCTGAACTAATTGAGAGTAACGGTGGGCAGGTTCTACCACCACACGGCCGCGCTGTGGCAGACTATGCCGTTGTGCCGTTATTGGGCACCTGCGTGGACGCAACAGTGGGCGAAGTGGTTACAAATACATGGCTGGTAAGACTATCATTATTTGAATGAATGAATACGTTTATTGGCCAACTATTCACATACAAGGAATTTGCCTCGGTGCTCCGCCCGCAAGTGACAACATGACACACAGTGACAGTTGTGACTGTTGGGAATGACGCATAGAATGACAGTTAGGAATGATGTTTTGATTATGTCTCCGAGGCAGAGACTGCTACATTATTGATTATCCGAAGAAGGGTCGCTTATTTCAATAGGTAATAGACAGTAAGTGCAGGAGTAGGCCATTTGGACCTTCGAGCCAGCACCACCATTCAATGTGATCCATCGCTCCATAGATGCCTCACCCGCTGAGTTTCTCCAGCAATTTTGTCTACCTTATTGATTATTGATTAGATTAGTACGGGTGTCAGGGGTTATGGGGAGAAGGCAGCAGAATGGGGTTGGGAGGGAGAGATAGATCAGCCACGGTTGAATGGCGGAGTAGACTTGATGGCAGAGTAGACTTGATGGGCTGAATGGCCTGATTCTGCTCCTATCATTTATGAGCTTAGTATCACAAAGGCAGTTCTGCTATAACACTATTTCCATAATGCAAAAGGCATAAAATGTATTTGATGAATTAAGGAACACTATGTGTGTTACGTAGGCCATAACGTATTGAAATTTTGACTGGGCAATAGATAAATTGGGTATTTTTAAAGCAGTTTGTGATGAGGTTGCTAAAGACACAAAATGCTGGAGTAACTCTGCAGGACAGGCAGCATCTCTGGAGAGAAGGAATGGGTGACGTTTTGGGTCGACACCCTTCTTCAGACTGAGAGTCGGGAGAGGGAGACATAGAGATATGGAAGGTAGACAAAAATGCTGGAGAAACTCAGCGGGTGAGGCACCTTCTAAGGAGCGAAGAAGGGTCTCGACCCGAAACTTCACGCATTCCTTCACTCCATAGATGCTGCCGCACTCGCTGAGTTTCTCTATCATTTTTGTCTACCTTCAATTGTTCCAGCATCTGCAGTTCCTTCTTAGAGATATGGAAGGGTAAGGTGTGAAAACGAGAGATCAAGGAAAATGTAAAATAAAGAATCGTCCCAGTTGATCCATGCTTTCATCATATGTCAGTCCCGCCATCCCGGGAATTAACCCGGTGAACCTACGCTGCAGTCCCTCAATAGCAAGAATGTCCTTCCACAAATTAGGAGACCAAAACTGCCCACAATACTCTAGATGCGGTCTCCCTGTACAAATGTCGCGGGACCTCCTTGCTCCTAAATTCAAATCCTCTCGCAATGAAGGCCAACATGTCATTAGCTTTCTTCACTGCCTGATGTACCTGCATGCTCACTTTCAGTGACTGATGTACAAGGACACCCAGGTCTTGGTGCATCTCCCCTTTTCCTAATCTGACACTATTCAGTAATAATCTGCCTTCCTGTTCTTGCCACCAAAGTGGATAACCTCACATTTATTCACATTATACTGCATCTGCCATGCATCCTCCCACTCACCCAACCTATCCAAGTCACCCTGCAGCCTCATAGCATCCTCCTTGCAGCTCACACTGCCTCCCAGCAAACTTGGAGATGTTACTGTTAATTCCTTCGTCTAAATCGATAATAAGGTGACAACAATAGACAATGGGTGCAGGAGTAGGCCATTTGGCCCTTTGAGCCTGCACCGCCATTCAATGTAATCATGGCTGATCATCCTCAATTAGTACCCTGTTACTGCCTTCTCCCCATATCCCCTGACTCCACTATTTGCAAGTGCCCTAACACAGTTTAACATCCACCACAGTGAGTCTACCAGGCACCTCCTCACTGTGATGGAAGGCAAAAGTCTTAAAGTCCAGGACTTTAGGTGCAGGAGTAGGCCCTTCGGCCCTTCGAGACAGCACCGCCATTCAATGTGATCATGGCTGATCATCCCCAATCAGTACTCCGTTCCTGCCTTCTCCCCCTTTTCCCCTGACTCCGCTATCTTTAAGAGCCCTATTTAGCTCTCTCTTGAATGAATCCGGAGAACCGGCCTCCACCGCCCTCTGAGGCAGATTGTGGAGTTGCCGCCTTACAGTGCGGAGTCGGGATATGGGGAGAAGGCAGGAACGGGGTACTGATTGGGGATGATCAGCCATGATCACATTGAATGGCGGTGCTGGCTGGAAGGGCCGAATGGCCTCCTCCTGCACCTATTGTCTATTGTCAGTGTCAGAGACTCGGGGTGGAACCTAATTACGGGTGCTGTATGTGGGGAGTTTGTACACGGAAAAAAAAAAATCTGTTTTCTTAAATTACTGATCAACGATCGGTGAATTTTATTGCAATATGTCGTCAATGTTAAGATTTGATCTTTCCCTAATATTAAAGGAATGTGCTTACATGTCAAGTCTTTTTCCTTGGATAGACACAAAATGCTGGAGTAACTCAGTGGGACAGGCAGCATCTCTGGAGAGAAGGAATGGGTGACGTTACGGGTTGAGAACCTTCTTCAGACCCTTCCTTCTCTCCAGAGATGCTGCCGGTCCCGCTGAGTTACTCCAGCATTTTGTGTCTATCTTCAGTTTAAACCGGCATCTGCCGTTCCTTCTCTTTCCTTTGCAGGCAATGTGCATAGATCAGCAGTACGTTCTCCCGGTGCGCTCCAATGCCCTGTTTACTCCTCTATCCTACGTGGAAGGAAGCCATCCGCTGAACAACTGCGTACTTTCTATTAGCCAGTTCACTGGAGTGGAACGTGATGCAATATTCAACATAGCGGAATTACTTGGAGCGAGGTAACTGCGACCAAGATCGTAAATCCACGTTACTGTCTAATGCAAATCTGTAAAACCATCTGTAATAAAATGTACACTGCAATTCACAAATTCAGAAGTGACAGGAGCAGAATTTGGCTGCTCGGCCCATCTAGTGTACTCCGCCATTCTATCATGGCTGATCTAGTTTTCCCTCCTAACCTCACTCTCCTGCCTTCTCCCCATAACACCCACACTAATCAAGGAATTTATCGATCTCCACCTTAAAATTTATCACGGTCTTGGTCAGATCCGTTTCCATCGGGCATCTTCTAGTGGATGTTTCCACTTGTGGGAGAGTCTAGGACTAGAGGTCACAGCCTTAGAATTAAAGGACGTTTTTTTAGGAAGTAGATGAGGAGAAATTTCTTTAATCAGTGGGTGGTGAATCTGTGGGATTCTTTGCCACAGAAGGCTGTGGCGGCCAAGTCAGTGGATATATTTAAGGCAGAGATAGATAGATTGTTGATTAGTATAGGCGTCAAAAGTTATGGGGAGAAGGCAGGAGAACGGGGTTAGGAGGGGGAGCGGGATCATAAGGTCATAAGTGATAGGAGTAGAATTAGGCCATTCGGCCCTTCAAGTCTACCCCGCCATTCATTCATGGCTGATCTATCTTCCCTTTTTAACCCTGCAGATCAGCCATGATTGAATGGTGGAATAGACTTGATAAAGGGGAGGTCATTTAAGAATTTGTGCAATTCCCTGCCACCGAGGGCAGTGGAGGCCAAATCACTGGATGGATTTAAGAGAGAGTTAGATAGAGCTCTTGGGGCTAGTGGTTCAAGGGATATGGGGAGAAGGCAGGCACGGGCTATTGATAGCGGACAATCAGCCATGATCACAATGGCGGTGCTGGTTCGAAGGGCCGAATGGTCTCCTCCTGCACAGATTTTCTATGTTTTTATGATAATTCTACTCATGAGAACTATATTCTGCACTCTGTATCGTCCCCTTCACTCTACTTGAGTTTGGCTTCATTATTTAATTTTTAATTTTAATTTTTAATTATAGTATTGCCTGATCTGTGTAGATAGGAACTGCAGATGCTGGTTTAAATCGAAGATAGACACAGAGTGCTGGAGTAACTCAGTGGGCAGGCAGCATCACTGGAGAGAAGGAAAGGGGGACGTTTTGGGTTGAGACCCGAATCGTTGCCTATTTCCTTCGCTCCATAGATGCTGCCTCACCCATTTTCCAGCATCTGCAGTTCCTTCTTACATGGAAACAGAAAATAGGTGCAGGAGGAGACCATTCGACCCTTCGAACCAGCACCGCCATTCATTGTGATCATGGCTGATTGTCCCCAATCAATAACCCATGCCTGCCTTCTCCCCTTATCCCTTGATTCCACTAGTCCCTAGAGCTCTATCCAACTCTCTCTTAAATCCATCCAGTGATTTGGCCTCCACTGCCCTCTGTGGCAGGGAATTCCACAAATTCACAACTTTCTGAGTGAAAACGTTTTTTCTCACCTCAGTCTTAAATGGCCTCCCCTTTATTCTAAGACTGTGGCCCCTGGTTCTGGACTCGCCCAACATTGGGAACATTTTCCCTGCATCTAGCTTGTCCAGTCCTTTTATAATGTTATATGTTTCTATAAGATCCCGCCTCATCCTTCTAAACTCCAGTGAATACAAGCCTAGTCTTTAGGTTCTGCACCCTTTCAATAGCTTCTTGTATTACAGCAACTGGAACTACAGTGTTCAGTCACACCACTTATTTAAGAACGGATTGGATGCCTTCCTGATATTCTCTTCAATTTAATTTGGAGGAAGGGTTTAGTTCAGAGATACAGCATGGAAACAGATCTTCAGCCCACCGAGCCCACGCCGACCACCACTCACCTGTTCACGTGAGATCCATGTTTCCCATTTTCGCATCCACTCCCTACACACACGCACATGAGGGACACTTTACAGAAGCCAATTAACTTACAGACCCGCACGCCTTTGGGATATGGGATGACACCATCCTGGCCACACACTCATCTCCCCACTACCTTCAGGTAGAAGGTACAGGAGCCTGAAGACTGCAACGACCAGGTTCAGGAATAGGTTCTTCTCCACAGCCATCAGGCTATTAAACTCGGCTTGGACAAAACTCTGAACATTAATAGCCAATAATCTGTTTATTTGCACTTTATCAGTTTATTTATTCATGTGTGTATATATTTATACAATGGTATATGGACACACTGATCTGTTCTGTATTCATGCCTACTATGTTCTGTTGTGCTAAACAAAAGCAAAAATGTCATTGTCCTATCAGGGACACCTGACAATAAACTCACTTGAACTCTTGAAATCAGAGGACCCGGAGAAAACCCACGCAGTCACGGGGAGGACGTGCAAACTGTACAGACAGCACCCGAGCTCAGGGTCGAACGCGGATCTCTGGGCTCCATGGTGGCGCAGCGGTAGAGTTGCTGCCTCACAGCGCCAGAGTCCCGGGTTCAATCCTGACTATGGGTCCTGTCTGCACGGAGTTTGCACGTTCTCCCCACAATCCAAAGACGTGCAGGTTTGTATATTAATTTGCTTCAGTAAAGATTATAAATGATTCCTAGTGTGTAGGATAGTGCTAGTGTTCAGGGAACGCTAGTCAGCGTAGGCTCAAAGGGCCTGTATCCATGCTGTATTTCTCAACTAAACTAAATCGATGTTAAATGAAATACAGCCTCAATCTGAAGACACAAGTCCTTAAAACGTGAACCATTAAGATTTCTTGCTTTGTTTAGAGTGCAGGAATTTTTTGTTCGGAAAGTTAACGTGAAGAAGGACATGCTTGCGAGCACCCATTTGGTTCTGCAAGAACCGCAAGGCTCCAAGTACGAAGCTGCAAAGAAGTGGAGTTTACCAGCGGTGTCTCCAGCTTGGCTCTTTGAATCGGCTCGAACTGGGAAGAAGGCTGATGAAAGCAAGTACCTCATAGATAATTACAATAAGCCTGGTAAGTGTTTTAGCAAATGATTGTTTCAAACCCTTTCCCAATCTTTAAATGTTAAGGATGACTAAGAATGTAATAAGAATCTGAGGGGTAACTCAATGGTGAAAGATTTCTGCAACTCAATTTTTTTAATTTAAAAATATATATATTTTATTAGAAACAATTGTACAAGAATAAGGTAATCGACATGACAGTTTTTATTCATACAAGTCAACATGGATTTGTGCTTGGAAGGTCATGTTTGATTAATCTTCTTGAATTTCTTGAAGAGGTTACTAGGGAAATTGATGAGGGTAATGCGGTGGATGTTGTCTATATGGACTTCAGTAAGGCCTTTGACAAGGTTCCACATGGAAGGTTGGTTAAGAAGGTTCAATTGTTGGGTATTAATGGTGGAGTAGCAAGATGGATTCAACAGTGGCTGAATGGGAAATGCCAGAGAGTAATGGTGGATAACTGTTTGTTAAAGAAGGAACTGCAGATGCTGGAGAATCGAGGGTACACAAAAGGCTGGAGAAACTCAGCGGGTGCAACAGCATCTAAGGAGCGAAGGAGATAGGCGACGTTTCGGGTCGAGACCCTTCATCAGACTGGTCAGGGATCAGGGAAACGAGAGATATAGACGGTGATGTGGAGAGATAAAGAACAATGAATGAAAGATATGCAAAAAAGTATCAATGATAAAGGGAACAAGCCATTGTAAGCTGTTTGTGGGTGAAAATGAGAAGCTAGTGCGACTAGGGTGGGGGAGGGAGATAGAGAGAGAGGGAATGCCAGGGCCCGGGGGCTGAGGGAGAGGTGGGAAGGGGAGGAGACAGCAAGGGTTAACAGAATTGAGAAAATTCAATGTTCAAGCTCAAAGGATGCAGACTCCCCAAGCGGAATATGAGGTGCTGTTCCTCCAACTTGCGGTGTTGCTCACTCTGGCCATGGAGGAGGCCCAGGACCGAGAGGTCGGATACGGAATGGGAGGGGGAGTTGAAGTGCTGAGCCACCGGGAAGTCGGGTTGGTTAATGCGGACCGAGCGGAGGTGTTCGGCGAAACGATCGTCAAGCCTCCGCTTGGTCTCACCGATATAGATAACTGTTTGTCAGGTTGGAGGCCGGTGACTAGTGGGGTGCCTTGGGGAACTGTGTTGGGTCCACTGTTGTTTGTCATATACATCAATGATCTGGATGGTAAATTAGATTAGTAAGTATGCAGATGATACTAAGATAGGTGGTGTTGTGGATAATGAAGTAGATTTTCAAAGTCTACAGAGAGATTTAGGCCATTTGGAAGAGTGGGCTGAAAGATGGCAGATGGAGTTTAACGCTGATAAGTGTGAAGTGCTACATCTTGGTAGGACAAATCAAAATAGAACGTACATGGTGAACAGAGGGATCTAGGAATAACTGCATAGTTCCCTGAAGGTGGAATCTCATGTAGATAGGGTGGTAAAGAAAGCTTTTGGTGTGCTGGCCTTTATAAATCAGAGAATTAGGTATAGAAGTTGGGATTTAATGTTAACATTGTATAAGGCAATGGTGAGGCCAATTCTGGAATATGGTGTACAATTTTGGTCGCCAAATTATAGGAAAGATGTCAACAAAATAGAGAGGGTACAGAGGAGATTTACTAGAATGTTGCCTGGATTTCAGCACCTGAGTTACAGAGAAAGGTTGAACAAGTTTTGTAAAATGCATTGCTAAATCCTGCCTCAATTATAATGTTAGAATCTGTGACGATACAGTTTGGTTGAAATATCTTTGTCACCTTTATTGAATTTTTACGTATTATATATTAAGTTGAAGACGTGAATGGGGCTGCCACCGACTTGTGCCGAATGCCTGAACCTTCACCTGAGCTGTCCACGACCAAACTACCCAGTGCCGTGACTCCGCTGGATATCAATAGATTCCAGAGTAAAGCCTTCCAGATGGTTGTATCTCAACAAAACAAGGTGGACAAAGCAGAAGCAGGTGAACCAAGTCTGCAGAGGGAAGCTAAGTTAGGACTTGATACACCATCAAAGTTCCTCTGTAAGGACAAGCTCTTCAAACCATCATTTGATGTTCAGGTACTTACACCTTCCTCCATTGCTGGACATAGAAGGTTTGGCGTTATTGTTGTCACGTGTGCAGCGCAAAGCTTTGCTTTGTAGGATATTCAATCAGATCATCTTCTTGAGTATGGTGTGCACAGCCTAATATTGTTCTATTTGTTTGTGCACGTCAGGTTGATTGCATTAGTCGAAACAGGGTGGACCACGTGAAGGTTGCAATCTCCCACCCCATTAAATCAGATAATACCATACGATAAATACAATCAGGGATAGTATCAAAGCAAAGGATGATGCGTACAAAGTAGCCAGAAAAAGCAGCATACCAGAGGACTGGGCGAAATTCAGAGACCAGCAGAGGAGGACAAAGGGCTTAATTAGGAAAGGAAAAATAGATTATGAAAGAAAACTGGCAGGGAACATAAAAACTGACTGCAAAAGTTTTTATAGATATGTGAAGAGAAAGAGGTTAGTTAAAACAAATGTAGGTCCCTTGCAGTCAGAAACAGGTGAGTTGATCATGGGGAACAAGGATATGGCGGACCAATTGAATAAACTACTTTGGTTCCGTCTTCACTAAGGAAGACATAAATAATCTGCCTGAAATAGCAGGGGACTGTGGGTCAAAGGAGGAATTGAGTGAAATCCAGGTCAGTCGGGAAGTGGTGTTGGGTAAATTGAATAGATTAAAGGCCGATAAATCCCCAGGGCCAGATAGGCTGCATCCCAGAGTACTTAAGGAAGTAGCTCAGGAAATAGTGGATGCATTAGTGATAATCTTTCAAAACTCTTTAGATTCTGGAGTAGTTCCTGAGGATTGGCGGGTAGCAAATGTAACCCCTCTTTTTAAGAAGGGAGGGAGAGAGAAAACGGGAATTACAGACCAGTTAGTCTAACATCGGTAGTGGGGAAACTGCTAGAGTCAGTTATTAAAGATGGGGATAGCAGCACATTTGGAAAGTGGTGAAATCATTGGACAAAGTCAGCATGGATTTACAAAAGGTAAATCATGTCTGACGAATCTTGTGGAATTTTTCGAGGATGTAACTAGTAGCGTGGATAAGGGAGAACCAGTGGATGTGGTATATCTGGACTTCCAGAAGGCTTTCGACAAGGTCCCACATAAGAGATTAGTATACAAACTTAAAGCATACGGTGTTAGGGGTTCAGTATTGATGTGGATAGAGAACTGGCTGGCAAACAGGAAGCAAAGAGTAGGAGTAAACGGGTCCTTTTCACAATGGCAGGCAGTAACTAGTGGGTACCCGCAGGGCTCAGTGCTGGGACCCCAGCTATTTACAATATATATTAATGATCTGGATGAGGGAATTGAAGGCAATATCTCCAAGTTTGCGGATGACACTAAGCTGGGGGGCCAGTGTTCGCTGTGAGGAGGATGCTAGGAGACTGCAAGGTGACTTGGATAGGCTGGGTGAGTGGGCAAATGTTTGGCAGATGCAGTATAATGTGGATAAATGTGAGGTTATCCACTTTGGTGGCAAAAACAGGAAAGCAGACTATTATTTAAATGGTGGCGATTAGGAAAGGGGAGATGCAGCGAGACCTGGGTGTCATGGTACACCAGTCATTGAAAGTAGGCATGCAGGTGCAGCAGGCAGTGAAAAAAGCGAATGGTATGTTAGCTTTCATAGCAAAAGGATTGGAGTACAGGAGCAGGGAGGTTCTACTTCAGTTGTACAGGGTCTTGGTGAGACCACACCTGGAGTATTGCGTTGCAGTTTTGGTCTCAAATCTGAGGAAGGACATTATTGCCATAGAGGGAGTGCAGAGAAGGTTCACCAGACTGATTCCTGGGATGTCAGGACTGTCTTATGAAGAAAGACTGGATAGACTCGGTTTATACTCTCTGGAATTTAGGAGATTAAGAGGGGATCTGATAGAAACTTACAAAATTCTTAAGGGGGTGGACAGGCTAGATGCAGGAAGATTGTTCCCGATGTTGGGGAAGTCCAGGACAAGGGGTCACAGCTTAAGGATAAGGGGGAAATCCTTTAAGACCGAGATGAGAAAGACTTTCTTCACACAGAGAGTGGTGAGTCTCTGGAACTCTCTGCCACAGAGGGTAGTTGAGGCCAGTTCATTGGCTATATTTAAGAGTGAGTTGGATGTGGCCCTTGTGGCTAAGGGGATCAGAGGGTATGGAGAGAAGGCAGGTACGGGATACTGAGTTGGATGATCAGCCATGATCATATTGAATGGCGGTGCAGGCTCGAAGGGCTGAATGGCCTACTCCTGCACCTAATTTCTATGTTTCTATGTTTAATCGAGTTTGGAATGATTGGGTTAACATATGATGAGAGTTTGACGGCACTGGGCCTGTAGAGCCAAGTGTTTTATTGTCATGTGTCCCAGACAGAACAATGACATTCTTACTTGCTGCAGCACAACACAATAAGGTAACATAGTACACTGTAAACAACATAATAAATGAGAAAAACAAATTCAGTGTGTGTGTATATATACATTTTTATACACACACACACACATATATACACGCTCTCTCTATCACACACTCTCGCTCTCTCTCTCACACACTCTCTCTCGCTCTCCCTCTCGCACTCTCGCACACACTCATACTCTCACACACACGCACTCGCACTCACACACACACACACACATATAAAAAAGCAAACAAAGAATGAGTGCAAATAGACAACCAATGCCCACGTCTATGTAATTCCGAGCTGATACGCTGGAGTTTAGAAGGTGGGGTCTTATTGAAACTTACTGAATAGTGAAAGACCTGGATAGAGTGAATGTGGAGTGGATGTTTCTACTAGTGGGAAGAGTCTAGGACAAGAGACCTATAGCTTTAAAATAAAAGGACATTCCTTTAGGAAGGAGGAGAGGAGGAATTTCTATAATCAGAGGGTGGTGAATCTGTGGAATTCATTGCCACAGATGGCTGTGGAGGCAAAGTCAGTGGATACTTTAAGTCGAAGATTGTTGATTTGTAAGGTGAGGTGTTGCATTTTGGGCCGTCCAACAAGGGCAGGACCTACACAGTGAATGGTCGGCATCTGGGGAGTGTTGTAGAGCAGAGGGATCTAGGAGTGCAGGTACATGGTTCCTTGAAGGTAGGTAGATAAGGTGGTCAAAAAGGCTTTTGGCACTTTGGCCTTCATCTGTCAAAGTATTGAATATAGAACTTGGGAAGTTGTATAAGACGTTGGTGAGACCACAGTTAGAGTATTGTGTTCCGTTCTGGGCACCATGTTATAGGAAAGATATTGTCAAGCTTGAAAGGGTTCAGAGAAGGTTTACAAGGATGTTGCCAGGACTAGAGGGTGTGAGCTACTGGGAGAGGTTGAACAGGCGCGGTCTCTATTCCATGTAGCGCAAGAGGATAGGGATGATCTCGTAGAGGTGCATAAAATCATGAGAGGAATAGATAGGGTAGATGCACAAAGTCTCTTGCCCAGAGTAGGTGAATTGTAGGTGAATGTGTTTAAGGTGAAGGGGAAAAGAATTTAACAGGAATCTGAGGGGTAACTTTTTCACACAAAGAGTGGTGGGTGTATGGAACAAACTGCTGAGGAGGTAGTTGAGGCTGGGACTATTGCAATGTTTAAGAAATAGTTTGACGGATACATGGATAGGACAGGATTGGAGGGATATGGACCAAGCGCAGGCAGGTGGGACTAGTGTAGCTGGAGATGCAAAACCTGTCCCTTTACCTTCCCCCTCAACTCCATCCAAGGAACCCAACAGTCTTTTCAGGAGAGGCAGAGGTTCAAAGAACATCAAAGAGGAGGAGGACTGAACTTTGGTGCCTTCCCTCACAGTGGGAAACTTTGATCCCGCTGTGTGGGGATGATTATGTTAAAGACTATCGTGTTCTGTGCTCTTTATTTTATTCGTATGGCTGTTTGGTGACCACAACTTTCACTGTACTAATTGGTGCACGTGACAATAAATGTCTGTTGTCTCTTGTCTTGTCATTTGCACCTCCTCCAACCTCATCTACTGTATCCGCTGTTCCAGGTGTCAACTCCTGAATATCGGCGAGACCAAGCGCAGGCTCGGCGATCGTCTTGCTGAATCCCTCCGCTCAGTTCGCCTTAACCTACCTGATCTCCCGGTTGCCCACTTTAACTCCCCCTCCCATTCCCACACTGACTTTCTGTCCTGGGCCTCCTCCATGTTCAGAGTGAGGCCCAGCGCAAATTGGAGGAACAGCACCCAAGCAAAATATGAGGTGTTGCTCCACCAATTTGGGGCGGGACTCATTCTGGCCATGGAGGAGGCCCAGGACAGAAAGGTTGGATTCGGAATGGGAGGGGGAGTTGAAGTGCTGAGCCACCGGGAGATCAGGTTGGTTATTGCGAACCGAACGGAGGTGTTGGATGAAGCGATCGCCAAGCCTGCACTTGGTCTCACCGATGTAGAGCAGTTGGCACCTGGAACAGCGGATGCAATAGATGAGGTTGGAGGAGGTGCAGGTGAACCTCTGCCACACCTGGAAAGACTGCTTGGGTCCTTGAATGGAGCCGAGGGTGGAGGTAAAGCGACAAGTGTAGCATTTCCTGCGGTTGCAAGGGAAAGTACCAGTGAGGGGCTGGTTTGGGTGGGCAGGGACGAATTGACCAGGGAGTTACGGAGGGAGCGGTTTCTGCGGAAAGCCAAAAGGCGAGGAGATGGGAAGATGTGGCCAGTGGTGGGATCCCGTTGGAGGTGGCGAAAATGACGGAGGATCATCTGTTGTATGCGAAGCTGGTAGGGTGGAAGGTGAGGACAGGGGGGGGACTCTAAACTAAGAGATACAGTGCGGAAACAGGCCCTTCGGTCCACGGAGCCCGCACCGACCAGCGATTCCCGCACACTAGCCCTATCCTACACGCATCCTACCCGCACTAGGGGCAATTTACACTTATGCCAAGCCAATTAACCTACAAATCTGTACATCTTTGGAGTGCGGGAGGGAAGCGAAGAGTTGTAAGGCAGTAACTCTACTGCTGCGCCACCGTGCCGCATTCGGTTTTAGGCAGGTTTAGGTTTATTATTGTCACGTGTATTGAGGTACAGCGAGAAGCTTTGTTTCATATGCTATCCAATCAGATCAGATAATGCCATACATAGAAACATAGAAAATAGGTGCAGGAGTAGGCCATTCGGCCCTTCAAGCCTGCACCGCCATTCAATATGATCATGGCTGATTATCCAACTCAGTATCCTGTAGTTGCCTTCCCTCCATACCCCCCGATCCCTTTAGCCACAAGGGCCACATCTAACTCCCTCTTAAATATAGCCAATGAACTGGCCTCAACTACCTTCTGTGGCAGAGAATTCCAGAGACTCACCACTCTCTGTGTGAAAAATATTTTCCTCATCTCGGTCCTAAAAGAATTCCCCCTTATCCTTAGACTGTGACCCCTTGTTCTGGACCTCCCCAACATCGGGAACAATCTTCCTGCATCTAGCCTATCCAACCCATTAAGAATTTTGTAAGTTTTTATAAGATCCCCTCTCAATCTCCTAAATTCTATTGAGTACAAGCCAAGTCTATTCAGTCTTTCCTCATATGAAAGTCCTGACATCCCAGGAATCAGTCTGGTGAATCTTCTCTGTACCCCCTCTATGGCAAGAATGTCTTTTCTCAGATTTGGAGACCAAAACTGTACGCAATACTCCAGGTGTAGTCTCACCAAGACCCTGTACAACTGCAGTAGAACCTCCCTGCTCCTATAGTCAAATCCTTTTGCTATGAATGCTAACATACCATTTGCCATAACATACCATATCATAAATACAATCAAGGTAGAGCAAAGGGGAAGATACAGAGTGCAGAATATAGTTCCCAGCATTGTAATAATAATAATACTTTATTTATGGGCGCCTTTCAGGACTCTGAAGGACACCTTACAGATTAAAACAAGCAAATGACAAACATAAAGAAAATGAAACAAAACAGGAAGTAGTAGGGACAGCAACAATACACGATTTGAAGAGAGAGCAGCGGCAGCTAGTCGCGCCAGCTGCACACTCCTACACGCTCCTCACCGTGGCGGAAGGTGAAATAAAGTTCCAGTCCTTCCCCTAGCGCATCAGTTCCAGAGACAAAGTCCAATGTCCACAATAGGGAATCGGACAGTAGCTGATAGACACGCAGGTTCCATCCTGACCACGGGTGCTGTCTTTGTGGACGTTTGTACGTTCTCCCTGTGACCGCATGGGTTTTCTCCAGGCACTCCGGTTTCAGTTCAGTTTAGTTTATTGTCACGTGTACAGTGAAAAGCTTTTGTTGCATGCTAATCCATTCAGCAGTAGGACCATACATGATTACAGTCGCATACACGATTACAATCGCAAAGGCGTGCGGGTTTGTAGGTGAATTTACATCTGTAAAATTGCCTCCTGTTGTGTGGGGACTGGATGTGAGAGTGGAGCTAGTGTGAATGGGAGATGGATGGCCGGTGTGGACTCGGCGGGCATTCTGCTGTTGATCTGCACATCTGATGCCCTTTACTCCGTCCTAATTATCTGCCTCGGGTTGTATATCAATGAATGAATACGTTTATTGGCCAAGTATTCACATACAAGGGATTTGCCTTGGTGCTCCGCCCGCAAGTGACACCATGACATACAGTGACATATCAATATCAATGATATCAATGTCTTCTTCATTGCAGGATGCATTGGCAGCTCTGGAGACTCCAACTAACCCAAACCAACGTAACAGGAAGATGAGTACCCCCTTATCTGAAGTGATCGGGAGGAATCTGAAGGTGGCTTTGGCTAACAGCAGACGCAATGCGCTTGCACCATCTGCAGCAAGCCCGCAGTTTCATGCACCTGAACCAGCCAAGGTTAAACCACAGCGCTCTTTCTCAGTACCTAAATGTATTGTTTCTTTGTAGACATTTTATTTCTCAGCAGGTTGGATAGTGTAATTCAAGCCATTAGGAGTGGCACGGTTGGAGCTCGAGCCTCACGGTTTCAAGGACTTAGGTCTGCGATCTGTGGTCCATTCAGCCCATCAAGTCCACTCCGCCATTCAATCATGGTCCGATCTATCTTTCCCTTCCCAACCTGCCCACACTGACCAACATGTCCCATTTACACTAGTCCCACTTGCCTGCATTTGGCTCATAACCCTCGAAACCTGTCCTATCCATGTACCCGTTTAATTGCTTCTTACACATTGCGATAGTCCCTGCCAAACCTACCTCACCCGGCAGCTTATTCCATGCACCCACCACTCTCTGTGTCAAAAAGTTACCCGTAGGATTCCTATTAAATCTATCCCTGCTCATGTTAAACCTATACCCTCTGGTTCTCGACACCCCTACTCTGGGAAAGTGACTGTGTGCATCTATATTCCTCTCATGATTTTGTACATTATATCTTTGACTCTCTGGACATTTTTGTTTCTCGGCAAATTGGACCTCATTCAGGGGTCGGCAACCTACGGCCCACGGACCACATCCGGCCCGTAACCCGGAATCATCCGGCCTGCAGGCGTAACACAAAACACACACATTGTCCGAGAGTAGTTTACACAAACACATACACACACACAGCCAATTCCATATCACACCTGTCGACTCAAGGGCCTGTCCCACTTGGCGGGTTTTTTCGGCGACTGCCGGCGTCGTATCAGTGTCGCCAAAGATTTTGAACATTTCAAAATCCAGCGGTGACAAAAAAAAGTCGCGACATTTGAAAAAAACACTGCGCATCAATACGTCATCACGCCCCGAATTTTTTGGTGACCTGATACGTCAGTCAATCACGCCGGTAGTCACCAATAAAAATCGCCAAGTGGGACAGGCCCTTAACTCTCCCTCTCTCTCCGACCCTACTCTCCCACCCCCTCTTCCATCCCCCACGACCACCCTGTGTCCCCCCCCCCCCCGGTGCTGCGATGTGTGTGAAGCTGAAGCGGGCTGGAGGAAAGCCAAGCATCAGTGGGGTCTGTGAGGAGTCCCACTCCGGCCACAGTGCTGCACTTTAGTTGTAGTTTGTCGCGGGGGTAGTTGTCTTTTTGTTACGTTTTTGTCGCGATTTTTTTTAAAAACTACCATTAATTAATGATTAACTATGTCAATAGACGTGGCTTGCCATCCGCTCACAGCCATGGGTCCTGGCTCCTATGCAGAATAGGGTTGCCGACCCCGGTCCAATGAATGCCTTCAGGAGTGTCACGGGGGGAGCTGTAAAAGCGTTCACTGTAAATGGATTGCTTTCTTTGCCAGGACGAGCCGGAGATCTTAGCGGATGTTGTGATTTGTGTGAGTAAGAAGCTTGGCAAGCGACAGGGTGACTTGAATGCAATAGCAGCCTCTCTGGGAGCAGATTACAGGTATCGGTTTATTGCTCCAATGCTCCCCACTTTTTAAGAAAGCTTCTTTCCGACTCTGGGCCGGTGGAAACGGGCTTTCTGCTGAACATATTGTTTCTGCTTGCAGGTGGAGTTATGAAGAGATGGTAACTCATTACATCTACCAGGGCAAGCAGAATGACACCAGTCGGGAATACAAGTCCGTCAAAGAAAAGGGCGTTCACGTCGTCTCCGAACACTGGCTCTTTGCTGTACGAGAAGTATTTCCATTTTGAAGACAAGCTCAAAAAAGGGTCCCAACCCTAAAGTCACCTATCCACATTCACCACAGATGCTGCCTGACCCGCTGAGTTACTCCAGCACTCTGTGAAACGTCACCTATCCACATTCACCACAGATGCTGCCTGACCCGCTGAGTTACTCCAGCACTCTGTGAAACGTCACCTATCCATGTTCTCCACAGATGCTGCCCGACCCGCTGAGTTACTCCAGCACTCTGTGAAACGTCACCTATCCATGTTCCCCACAGATGCTGCCTGACCCGCTGAGTTACTCCAGCACTCTGTGAAACGTCACCTATCCATGTTCTCCACAGATGCTGCCTGACCCGCTGAGTTACACCAGCACTCTGTGAAACGTCACCTATCCATGTTCTCCACAGATGCTGCCTGACCCGCTGAGTTACATGAAGCCAATTCTCTATCCAGTCGGCTAGCTCTCTCGGGATGCCATACGATCTACCCCTTCCACAGCAGCCTACCATGCAGATCCTTATCAAAAGGGTGACACGGTGATGCAGCAGTACAATTGCTGCCTTACAGCACCAGTCCCAGGATCCATCCGGGTGCTGTCTGTATGGAGATTCCTATTACATTTGTTCTCCCCTTCATCTTAAACCTATGTCCTCTGGTCCTTAATTTACCTACTCTGGGAAAGAGACTCTGTGCATCTACCCGATCTATTCCTCTCAAGATCTTATATACCTCAGTAAGATCACTCTACATCCTTCTAGGCTCCAAGGAATAGATTCCCAGCCTACTCAAACTCTACCTATAGCTCACACCCTCTAGCTCTGGCAACATCCTTGTACATCTTCTCAGAACCCTTTCAAGCTTGACAACATCGTCCCAAAAACATGGTGCCCAGAACTGAACGCAATGGCCTCACCAATGTCTTATACAACTGCAACATGATCTCCCAACTTCTATACTCAATACATAGAAACATAGAAAATAGGTGCAGGAGCAGGCCATTCGGCCCTTCGAGCCTGCACTGCCATTCAATATGATCATGGCTGATCATCCAACTCGGTATCCTGTACCTGCCTTCTCTCCATACCCCCTGATCCCTTTAGCCACAAGGGCCACATCTAACTCCCTCTTAAATATAGCCAATGAACTGGCCTCAACTACCTTCTGTGGCAGAGAATTCCACAGATTCACCACTCTCTGTGTGAAAAATGTTTTTCTCATCTCGGTCCTAAAAGACTTCCCCCTTATCCTTAAACTGTGGCCCCTTGTTCTGGACTTCCCCAACATCGGGAACAATCTTCCTACATCTAGCCTGTCCAACCTCTTAAGAATTTTGTAAGTTTCTATAAGATTCCCCCCTCAATCTTCTAAATTCTAGCGAGTACAAGCCAAGTCTATCCAGTCTTTCTTCATATGAAAGTCCTGCCATCCCAGGAATCAGTCTGGTGAACCTTCTCTGTACTCCCTCTATGGCAAGAACGTCTTTCCTCAGATTAGGAGACCAAAACTCTGACTGATGAAGGCCAATATGCCAAATGCTTTGTTGACCACCTTATCTACCTGCGACTCAACCTTCAAGGAACCACGCACCTGTACTCCTAGATCCCTCTGCTCTACAACACTACCCAGAGGCCGACCACTCACTATGTAGGTCCTGCCCTTGTTAGACTTCCCAAAATGCAACACCTCACATTTCTCTGCATTGAATTCCATCCACTATTCCTCAGCCCACCTGGCCAATCGATCCAGATCAGGCTGCAATTTTTCACAACCATCTTCACTATCTGCAAACCTGCCCACTTTTGTACCATCTGCAAACTTGCTAGTCTTGCCGTGTATGTTCTCATCCAAATAACTAAACAAAATAGACACAAGATGCTGGAGTAACTCAGCGGGACAGGCAGCATCTCTGGACAGAAGGAATGGATGGCGTTTCAGGCCAAGACCTTTCTTCAGAACCAAATCGGCGTCCATTCCTTCTCTCCAGAAATGCTGCCTGACCCGCTGAGTTACTCCAGCGTCTGTAGTTCCTTCCTACACATAAGGCAACCAAATGCCTTGCTAAAGTCTAAGATGTGTAAGAAAGAACTGCAGATGCTGGTTTAAATCGAAGGTGGACACAAAATGCAGGAGTAACTCCGCGGGACAGGCAGCATCTCTGGAGAGAAGGAATGGGAGACATTTTGAGTCGAGACCCTTCAGACTGAAGAAGGGTCTTGACCCGAAACGTCGCCTTCCTTCTCTCCGGAGATGCTGCCTTGCTAAAGTCTATCTATATAGACAACGTGCAGGGCTTGTTCTCATAACCTACTTAGTGCCGATATATATTTTAGTTGAAGTATAACTGGAGTTGAATGTGTTTTCATAGTTGCACCTTTTGTGTTTTATGAACACGTCGTTAATTATTGCACTGAGTGTGAAATTCTTTGATGCAGTGTGCTGACGAGCAGAGGAAGGTGCCTGAATATCTTTACCCTCACACATACAACCCTAACATGAGCCTGGATATGAGTGCCGTTCATGAAACTAAAGTGTCCACCCGCCGGTGCCCTTCTGAAGCAAGATGCAGGGATAAGCAGGTATTGGAAGAATGTATATTGTAGTTCAGTTTGTGATATTTTATTGTGCTCATATTTCCACGGACAATTTGCGTGTGACAGTAAGGCCTGAACACTAGCGGTGGGTGGCATTGTAGACGTTGAAGACGGTTGTCCAAAATTGCAGCAGGATCTCCATCAGTCGGGCAGGTGAGCTGAGGAATGGTTGATGGAATTTAATGCAGAGGAATGGCAGTTGTCGAATTTTGGGAAGTCTAACATGGGCAGGATCTACACGGTGAATGGTCGGCCGCTGGGGAGTGTTGTAGAGCAGAGGGATCTATGATTGCAGGTACATAGTTCCTTGAAAGGTAGATAGGGCACATCAGCCTTCATCAGTGTGAGTATTGATTGGAAATAAGGAACTGCAGATGTTGGTTTTCACAGAGTGCTGGAGTAACTCAGCGGGCCAGGCAGCATCTGTGGAGAACATGGATAGGTGACGTTTCACAGAGTGCTGGAGTAACTCAGCGGGTCAGGCAGCATCTGTGGAGAACATGGATAAGTGTTGCCAGTCTCAAGGAAAGCAAGAAAAGAAAAGCGGTGTCACAGATAGATAGGGTGATCAGGGATCTGGGGGTCCTTGTTCATCGGTCAATGAAAGTAAGCATGCAGGTACAGCAGGCAGTGAAGAAAGCGAATGGCATGTTGGCCTTCGTAACAAGAGGAGTTGAGTATAGGAGAAAAGAGGCTCTTCTGCAGTTGTACAGGGCCCCAGTGAAACCACACCTGGAGTATCGTGTGCCGTTTTGGTCCCCAAATTTGAGGAAGAATATTCTTGCTATTGAGTGAGTGCAGCGTAGGTTCACCAGGTTAATTCCCGGGATGGCGGGGCTGAGAGAATGGAGCGGCTGGGCTTGCATACTCTGGAATTTAGAAGGATGAGAGGGGATCTTATTGAAGATTATTAAGGGTTTGGACACGCTAGAGGCAGGAAACATGTTCCCGATGTTGGGGGAGTCCAGAACCAGGGGCCACAGTTTCAGAATAAGCGCTAAGCCATTTAGAACGGAGACGAGGAAACACTTTTTCTCACAGAGAGTGGTGAGTCTGTGGAATTCTCTGCCCCAGAGGGCGGTGGAGGCAGGTTCTCTGGGTGCTTTCAAGAGAGAGCTACATGGGGCTCTTAAAGATAGCGGAGTCAGGGGATATGGGGAGAAGGCAGGATTGTCTTGGTAAAATTGTTTGTAGTGCGTGTAGGATAGTGTTTGTGCGGAATGATCACTGGCCGGTGCGGACCCGGTGGGTTAAAGGGCCTGTTTCCATGCTGTATCTCCAAACTAAACAAAATCAATGATTATTTCTTGGGTTTCTGACAGACCACGAACCTTGCGGATGAGCAAGCCGAGAGTGAAAACGATGAAAAGACAAACGATGAACAAACTCTCGAAGCGGAAAATAATCCTCAAAATCAAGAGTTTGGAGGTAAGTGAGTCTTAATCCAGTAAACTGTTTCACTTTCATTGTTTGATATCACCTGTGGAAAAAAGACACAGAGTGCTGGAGTAACTCAGCGGGTCAGGCAGCATCTGTGGAGAACATGGATAGGTGACGTTTCACAGAGTGCTGGAGTAACTCAGCGGGTCAGGCAGCATCTGTGGAGAACATGGATAGGTGACGTTTCACAGAGTGCTGGAGTAACTCAGCGGGTCAGGCAGCATCTGTGGAGAACGTGGATAGGTGACGTTTCACAGAGTGCTGGAGTAACTCAGCGGGTCAGGCAGCATCTGTGGAGAACATGGATAGGTGACGTTTCACAGAGTGCTGGAGTTATTTTCTCCACATCACCTATTAGCTATGCCCTCTTGTCTTTGGCAATTGCACTTTGGGGTAAAACGATTGAGTGTCTCCCCTATCTATGCCTCTCAATATTTTCCACACTTCCATCAGGTCTCCCCTGAAACTCCGACCCTCCAGAGAAAACAATCCAAGGCTATCTAAACTCTCGCTGTTGATGAAACCCTCAAATCCAGGCAGTATTCTTGGTAAACCTCTTCTCCACCCTCACCAAAGCCTTCACACCCTTCCTGTAATGGGTTGACCAGAACTGCACACGGTCCTCCAAATTATTCAATTTTCCTTCGATTGCTTCCTCCGTGCTTGTTACGCCAGCACTTTGTGTCCAAGGGTACAGTTGTGACAGTCGGTGGAGTGTCACGCTGCACAAGCTGGCGGAGAAAACCCACGCGGTCACAGGGAGAGCGTGCAAACTCCGTACAGACAGCACTGCCCAGTCCATCGGGGATACTGACTTCCCGTCGAAGGGATTTGCAGGCAGCAGCCAACACCTTCAGAGATGCACACCAACCTGGCCTCATCTCACCCCTGCCATCAGGAAAAAGGTACAGGAGCCTGAGAACTGTAACTTCCAGGTTCAGGAACAGCTTCTTCCCTACAGCCATCAGGCTATTAAACACTACAACCTCCAAATGAGCTCCAAACTACATAGACTCGGAGGCAGACAAAATTGCTGGAGAAACTCAGCGGATGAGGCAGCATTTCTGGATAGAAGGAATAGGCAGCTTTTTGGGTTGAGACCATTCTTCGGACTCAGAGGCATTGGTTTAACCTTTTTGCACTATTATTTTTGGTTTTCATGCGTGTGTGTGTGTGTATATATTGTGTAGGAAGGAACTGCAGATGTTGGTTTACACTGACGATTGACACAAAATGCTGGAGTAACTCAACGGGACAGGCAGCATCTCTGGAGAGAAGGAATGGGTAATGTTTCCGGCCGAGGCCCTTCTTCAGACTGAAGGGTCTCGACCTGAAACATCACCCATTCTCTCCTGTCCCGCTGAGTTACTCAATCATTTTGTGTTTGTCCTTTGAGTATTGTTCTATCTTTGACCCATAAACAGGATGGGAGCCAGGTTTCTGGTGCTGTTAGGCAGCAACTCTGCCACTGTGACACCACAATGTTTAGAACTTAGAAGCGGCCCCTCCCATATACAGAGCTGCCTACTAGTACGGATTTTACGGATTTTGTACAGAAATGTGATTAGAATACGGATGTACGGTTGTGTGTTGTTAAATACGGATTTTAAATGCAGAGTTCAGTTCAGTCAGAAACGTCACCCATTCCTACTCTCCAGAGTCACTGCCAGGTTTAAACAGAACGCTGTCAGTTTAACACGTGGGAATTTAAACGAAGAGCTGTCGGCTGCAGCACTATGGGTTCCCAAAATAGAGCTACCAGCTGGAGCGCTATGGGCCTTTAAACATAGAGCTATGGGCTTTACACATAACGCTATGGCCACGGCGCTGTGGGTCACAGACTGCTCAGGACAATTCTTGGATAACAGTGAGTCTTTGGAATTCTCTTTCTCAGTGGAAGTTGAGCCTTTGATTATTTTTCAGGCAGTGGTAGAATTCTGGATAAGCCTAGAGGTGAAAGTTTACCAGTGGGATTGCAGTTACATTAAGGTTGGACCTGATTTTACAGAATGGTGTGTGGGCTCAAGGGGGAGGGAGGGAGGGATGCAGAGAGGGAGGGAGGGATGCAGAGAGGGAGGGAGAAAAAAAGGAAGGAGAGAGAGGGGAAGAGAGAGGGAGGGTGGGAGCCGGAGGGCAAGAGGGATGGAGGGAGGGAGAGAGGGAGTGTGAGAGAGGAAGGAGTGAGAGAGGGAGGGAGAGGGAGGCTTCCAAAATGGCTTCCACATCATCATCTGGTGCTAAAAGCAGGAAGCAGCTGTTCAAACAGCAGTATTCAAAGAGATGGCAATGAATGCACTGTCCAGTAAGGTGCGTTGAAGACATGTCAATTGGTAACAAAGTTATGCATTCTTGTATTCTTATATGGGTATGACCGCACACAAAAAAAAACGCGTTGCCATTTCAGCCAAATGGCACCGCGTAAAAATACTGATTTCCTCAGCAAAATACTGATTTTCAGGTACTAGAATACTGAAATGCTCTGACAAAACTTGGCAGCTCTGCATACACATGACCACTGTTAGCTTGAAGAACAAGGGCAACAGATGGCTCGAATGCCTCCAAAATGGCTATTAATTTTATTACCAGTATTATTACGCTGGTTGTATAGTTTAAAGATTTTAGCGCGGAAGCAGGCCCTTCAGCCCACCGAGTCCGCGCTCACTGACACTGTGTGTGTGTGTGTGTGTGTGTGTGGGATAGTGCGACTGTACGGGGTGATCGCTGGTCGGCGCGGTTCGGTGGGCCAAAGGGCCTACAATTCTTTACCAAGTCAATTAACCTACAAACCTGCACGTCTTTGGAGTGTGGGGGGAAACCGGAGCACTCGGAAAACCCACGCAGGTCACAGGACGAACGTACAAACTCCGTACAGACAGCACCCGTAGTCGGGAAGGAACCCGGGTCTCTGGCGATGTGAGGCGGCAACTCCACCGCTGCACCACCATGCCGCCCCGTAATAGTTTAATCTCTAGCGCTAACCTATCGCGATAACCCGTCAGACTATTAACTACCCTTTTCCTCCTTTCAACAGACTTGACAGAAACCTCTGAAATGAGGGAGAATTTTCAGCGCCAGCTGCAGGAAATAATGTCGGCCACACGAGTGGAGAAGTCGGGCGGGCACCGCGGAGCGGCAACGAGGGGAATACTGGACCACTCCGTGTCCGCAGACTGTGCCACCCGCACAGGCCGCAGCAGAGCACTGGAATCCCTCAGGTCTCTATCCTGCCTTTCAAATCACCACTCTTTGCTGCAAGGACTACAGGTCACAGCCTTACAATTAAAGGACCTTCCTTTAGAAACATAGAAAATAGGTGCAGGAGGAGGCCATTCGGTCCGTCGAGCCAGCACCGCCATTCATTGTGATCATGGCTGATCGTCCCCAGTCAATAACCAGTGCCTGCCTTCTCCCCATATCCCTTGACTCCACTAGCTCTATCTAACTCTCTCTTAAATCCACCCAGTGACTTGGTCTCCACTGCCCTTTGTGGCAGGGAATTCCATAAATTCACAACTCTCTGGGTGAAAACGTTTTTTCTCACCTCAGTCTTAAATGAACATTAGGAAGCAGATGAGGAGGAATTTCTTTAGTTAGGGGATGGTGAATCTGTGGAATTCTTATCCACAGAAGAAGGCTGTGGAGGCCAGGCCAATGGATATTTAAGGCAGAGTTAGATAGATTCTTGATTAGGACTGGTGTGAGAGGTTACGGGGAGAAGGCAGGAGAACGGGGTTAGGAGGGAGAGATAGATCGGCCATGATTGAATGGCAGAATCACCCCGTACAGTCGCAGTATCCCACACACACGCGCAGTGTTAGTGTGCGCAGACTTCATGGGCCAAAAAGCCTAATTGTACTCCTATTCCTTGTGGCCTTGCAACAAGTTGGAGAAGGCTTTCCGTTATCATTTGACCAAGGGATAAAACCTTAGTCACACACAGGGTGGTGGGTGTATGGAACAAGCTGCCAGAGGACGTAGTTGAGGCAGGGACTGTCCTAACGTTTGAGAAATTGGCAGGTACATGGATAGGACAGGTTTGGAGGCGTGTGGACCATACGTGGGCAGGTGGAGCTAGTGTACTTGGGGCACGTTGGCCGGTGTGGGCAAGTTGGGCCGAAGGGCCTGTTTCCACACTGTATCACTCCAGAGATAAAATTGCAATGGGGCAGAGATGAATCGGAAATACAGTAGCTTATGGTTTTATGGACTGTTCAGACGCTTGATAAATCAAAGTATGCCAGCTGTGAAGAAGTCCACGTCTCTCCAACGGGGTTCCGTGAGACCCTCTCTCATTGCAACTAGCGATCCCCAGTACACCAGCACTACCCTACACACTCGGATCAATTTACTATTTTTACCGAGGCCAATTAACCTCAAAACCTGTACAGAACCTGTGCGGAAGGAAATCAAAAGAACTCCTTACTTTTTAACTATTTAACTATTGAACTATTTAAGAATAAGGAACAAGCCATTTAGAACGGAGACGAGGAAACACTTTTTCTCACAGAGAGTGGTGAGTCTGTGGAATTCTCTGCCTCAGAGGGCGGTGGAGGCCGGTTCTCTGGATACCTTCAAGAGAGAGCTAGATAGGCTCTTTACTTAGGAGCGGTTAGCGGATATGGAGGAGAGTAGGCAGGAAACGGCGGTATCCGATGATTGTTATAGGGAGATGCATACTGAGCCATGATCACATTGAATGGCGGTGCTGGCTTGAAGGGCCGAATGGCCTACTCCCGCATCTATTGTCTATTACGGTATATTATGTCACATGGACCGAGGTACACTGAAATTCATTTTTGTATACAGTTCAGTGCGTATCACTGTATGTAAGCACTTAGATAAGCATCTCAGATACAGTACAGGTCACACACTGAGATAGTATACAGTCACCCCAGTTATTCAAGAGAGAGTTAGATTTAGCTCTTGGGGCTAATGGAATGAGGACCGAGATGAGGAAAAATGTTTTCACCCAGAGAGTGGAATTCTCTGCCACAGGAGACAGCGGAGGCCGATTCACTGGGTGTTTTCAAGAGAGAGTTAGATTTAGCTCTTAGGGCTAAAGGGATATGGGGAGAAAGCAGGAATGGGGTACTGATTTTGGATGATCAGCCATGATCATATTTAATGATGGTGCAGGCTTGAAGGGCCGAATGGCCTACACCTAGAGTGATAGTGTGGAAACAGGCTCTTCGGTCCAACTTGCCCATGTCCCAGCAACACGAGTCCCACACTCAAGTCAAATCAACATTATTTGTCTCATAGAATAAAACTGTATTTTACTCATAGAGTCCTAGATTAACAGTGTGGAAACAGGCCCAACAGCCTCTGAGTACTGCATCTATTTGCTACGTTCCTATTTCCAATGTTCTGATCTTTAGGTGCTCGCGCCCACTTGTCACGGACATCAACACGGAGCCGTCACAAAGCGAGCAGATCATCTGGGATGACCCGACGGCCCGGGAAGAGCGGGCCAAGCTGGCCAACAACCTGCAGTGGCCCGGCAGCCCCTCCCAGTACTCGGAGCAGCTGGAGGGGCACAACACCAAGCGGCCAGAGTCCTTCACCGATTCGAAATGGCTCCGCAATTTCAATAGGTACTTCCAAGATTTTTTTTTGTCTTGCCACGCCCTTCAGACTTTCCGGCAAATGGTAGTCTGAACCTCCCCCCCCCAGCCATTAACCCAGACAGAATTATGAAAGCGCACTCGGAATCTCCCCCTGAAAGTGCACTTCAATACAATTGTTACTTCAAAAGGCAAATAAATAGACGATTCTATTTATAGTAGTTTAAAAGTAAAAAATAATATGCCCCCAAGTCATATTATAGTTCGTGTGGTTGTCGTTGATAATTATAGTTGATGGTTATAGTGACTTCCGCCATCCCTCGAAAGTGCTACCCCCCCCGCTCTCACACCCAACAAAGTGCCACCTCGGACTTCCAGAGGACCGATCGGCGGGTGGAATTTTCCCCTTGCGGCGGGGCTCTGGAACTTCTGGCCTGGCGGAGCTGGCAGAATCCGTTTTTCTCATTGGCTGATTGTCAAAGACCGACTTTGACGCTGTGTATCTCGGAACCCCACCCGACAGCCTAGGTGGAGTTCGGCACCGTTGGGACTCCGCTCTGAGGCCGTGACCTCTGTTGGTCCGGCAACGCGGATAATCCACAAAGGCTCTGGAACCGAGGGTTCTATTTCTGCTCCTCGAACTAATCCTGCTCCTAATTGGATGGAGCTGTTCCCAAGCCATGCTGTGATGCATCTGTTTTTTGCTCACTGTACCAGCGCCTGCAGTTCCTCGTGTAATAGTTCTCTGCTACGTTAACAAAGTCTCTGATCGTGCCTGTGCTTACGTTGCAGACATCCCACGGCAGGTCGCGGCAGGGAACGGCGACGTTGCCGTGAAGGACAACCATCTCAGCCCCACGCCGCAAGCACCCAGCATCGCCTTCCCCCTGGCCAGGCCGCCCGTGGCACCACAGCCCAAGGAACCGGTGAGCAGCCTTTCAAACCCTGGCTCATCCGCCACTCAATTCCCAATGTTCACCACTTCACCCAGCATAACTATTCCCCCACAAAGATTATGCCAACACTCACCACTACACGGCTCTTCCACCTTGGCCTTAAAATGAAGAGAGGTGGGATTATGGCGGAGAAGGCAGGAGAATAGGGTCAAGAAATAAAGATCAGCCAGGATTGAATGACAGAGTAGACTTGATGGGCCGAATGGCCAACTCCTGCTCCCAGAACTTGTGAAAATAGCAATAGAGTTCAATTTAGTTTATGGAGGTAGAGTTGCTGCCTCACTGCGCCAGAGACCCGGGTTCAATCCTGACTACGGGTGCTGTCTGTACATCTCCCCGTGACCTATGTGGGTTTTCTCCGGGTGCTCCGGTTTCCTCCCACACTCCAAAGATGTACAGGTTTGTAGGTTAATTGGCTCCAGTAAAAATTGTAAATTGTCCCTAGTGTGTGTAGGATAATGATAGTGTACTGGGTGATCGCGGATAGGCGCAGACTCAATGGGCCAAAGGGCCTGTTTCTGCGCTGTATCTCCAAACTTAAACTAAATAGATGTTAAATGAAATACAGCCTTATCGGAATACGTGTTCATAAAAGACATGCAGATTTGTAGGGTAATTAGATTTAGTAAAATTGTAAATCATCCCTAGTGTGTGTAGGAGAATGTTACTGGGGTAGACCTAGAGGAAGCGGAAGGTTGGTGCCTTTTTCCGCACCGTATCTCTAAAAGTACTTTCAAGAGAGTGCTAGACAGGGCTCTTAAAGATAGCGGAGTCAGGGGATATGGGGAGAAGGCAGGAACGGGGCACTGATTGGGGATGATTAGCCATGATCACATTGAATGGCGGTGCTGGCTCGAAGGGCCGAATGGCCTGCTCCTGCACCTATTGTCTATTGTCTAAAAGTCTAAACACAGGAAAATTAACCAAGATGTTCATACAAATCGCCTGAGCAGAAGTAGATCTAAAATAGATTCCTGATATTCTACTTGCGTGTGGCGTGCACAGCCTAAAGTTGTTGGACAACCTGTTCTATTTCATCTTCCGTTTGTGCACGTCGAGTTGATTGCATTAGTCGAAACAGGGCGGACCACGTGAAGGTTGCAATCTCCCACCCGGCGATCACACGATCACAGTTTAGTTTAGTTTATTGTCACGTGTATCGAGGTACAGTATAAAGCTTTCTGCCACATGCTGTACAGTCAGCAGAAAGACTATACGCAATTACGATCAAAACGTCCACTGTGTATGGATACAGGGTGAAGGGAATAACGTTTAGTGCAAAATAAAGTCCGATTAAAAATAGTCCAAGGGGCTCCAATGAAGTAGGCATATTCACAGCCAACAATGGACCATTGTGGGCTCCACCTTTCCTTGATCATCCTGGCTGACCTTGATTTATTCTTTTCATATGTTTCATTTGTTCTTTGCATCTTTTCATACCTCTCGTTTCCCTCTCCCCTGACTCTGAGTCTGAAGAAGGGTCTCGACCCGAAACGGAAAATTACATATATATATATTACACCTTTTCTCCGCCTTTCACCTTTTCCCTATTACATCTTTTCTCCCTAAAAGATTACCTCTTTTCTCCACATATGCTGCCTGACCCGCTGAGGTACTCCAGCACTGTGTAACGTCACCTATCCGTGTTCTCCACAGATGCTGCCTGACCCGCTGAGTTACTCCAGCACTCTGTGAAACGTCACCTATCCATGTTCTCCACAGATGCTGCCTGACCCGCTGAGTTACTCCAGCACTCTGTGAAACGTCACCTATCCATGTTCTCCACAGATGCTGCCTGACCCGCTGAGTTACTCCAGCACTCTGTGAAACGTCACTAGTCCATGTTCTCCACAGATGCAGCCTGACCCTCTGAGTTACTCAGCACTCTGAGAAACGTCACCTATCCATGTTCTCCACAGATGCTGCCTGACCCGCTGAGTTACTCCAGCACTCTGTGAAACGTCACCTATCCATGTTCTCCACAGATGCTGCCTGACCCGCTGAGTTAGTTTAATTTAGTTTACTTATCGTCACTTATACCGTGACACAGTGAAAAGCTTTTTTGTTGCGTGCTATCCTGTCAGTGGAAAGACAATACATGCTTATAATCGAGCCGTCCACAGTGTACATATACAGGATAAAGGGAATAACGTTTAGTGCAAGGTGAAGTCCGATTGAAGGTAGTTTGAGGTAGGGTGGAGGTCAGGACCTCTAGTGCTCCTGCATTTTCTGTGTTAACCAGCATCTGCAGTTGCTTGTGTCTACCGTGGAATTGACGGTATCTTTGATGAAACCTCCAGGATGCTGTGGAGGAGAACAAGGAGCCAGAGGCCATCCAGAGGAGATTCCAGTTGTCATCACTCAACCCCCAGGAACGGATCGACTACTGCCATCTCATCGAGCAGCTAGGTACGTACACTGTCTATCCTCCAACTTGTGCAACATGGAAAAGGTGCAGAGAACATTTATCGGGATGTTGCCCGGCTCGAGGGGCCTGAGCAACAGGGAGAGGTTGTGTAGGCTTAAACTTAAAAGGAGGACCTCAAAGGTAATCATCTCTGGACTACTACCAGTGCCACGTGCTAGTCAAAGTAGAAATATGAGGATAATGCAGATGAATACGTGGCTTGAAAAATGGTGCAAGGGGGAGGGATTCAAATTTCTCGGGCATTGGAACCAGTTCTGGGGGAGGTGGGACCAGTACAAGCAGGACGGTCTGCACCTGGGCTTGAAGGGAACCAATGTCCTTGGGGGAGTGTTTGCTAGTGCAGTCAGGGAGGATTTAAACTAATGTGGCAGGGGGATGGGAGCATGAGCAGAGAGACAGAGGGGTGTAAAATGAGGGTAGAAGCAATAGGTAGCAGGGTGAAAAGTAAAAGTGGCAGGTAGAAAAATCCAGGACAAAAATCAAAAAGGGCCACTTTTCAACATAATTGCATAAGGGGTAAGAGTGTTGTAAAAACAAGCCTGAAGGCGTTGTGTCTCAATGCAAGGAGCATTCGTAATAAGGTAGATGAGTTGAATGTGCAGATAGTTATTAATGATTATGATATTGTTGGGATCACGGAGACATGGCTCCAGGGTGACCAAGGCTGGGAGCTGAACATCAATATTTAGGAGAGATAGACAGAAAGGAAAAGTTGGTGGAATAGCGTTGCTGGTTAGAGAGGAGATTAATGCAATAGAAAGGAAGGACATTAGCTTGGAGGATGTGGAATCGATATGGGTGGAGCTGCGAAACACTAAGGAGCAGAAAACGCTAGTGGGTGTTGTGTACAGGCCACCTAACAGTAGCAGAGAAGTTGGGGATGACATCAAACATTAAATTAGAAATGTGTGCAACAAAGGTAAAACAGTTATAATGGGTGACTTCAATCTACATATAGATGGGGTGAATCAAATTGGCAGGGGTGCTGAGGAACGAGATTTCTTGGAATGTATGCGGGATAGTTTTCTAAACCAACATGTAGAGGAATCCAACCCACCAAAACGAGAGAGCAGCTATTCTAGACTGGGTACTGAGTAATGAGGAAGGTTAGTTAGCAGTCTGTTTGTGCGTGGCCCCTTGGGCAAGAGTGACCATAATATGGTTGAGTTCTTCATTAGGATGGAGAGTGACATTGTTAATTCAGAAACAAGGGGTTACTGAACTTAAAAGGAAAGGTAACTTTGAGGTATGAGACGATGAATTGGCCAAGATAGACTGGCAAGTGACTTCTTTAAATTCTTAAAAAGTTGACGGGCCCTGGATATGCAATGTTTACCTAATACCACTTCCCGAAGGCATTTAAAGACTGCATGGATGAACTATAACAATTGTTCATCCCAGTTTTGACTCACCTAAGGCAGTGTTTGCTGTGAAAGAATGCAAAATCAGGAAAGGTAGTGAGGTTATCCATCCGTGATAGCAGGGAAACACCCAGTCAGGGATAGTAGCAGGCAGTGAAAAAAGCAAAACAAAAGATGAAGCATACAATCAAATTCCAGAAAAGCAGCAGCCTACCAGAGATTGGAGGGGGATTAATATAGAAACGGGAGAAATTCAGAAGTCCAGCAGAGGAGGACAAAGGGTAGTTGGAGGCCAGTTCAATTAGGAATTGGAGGGCCCTTGTGGAAAATAGATTATGAAAGAAAACTGGCTGAATGGCATAAATAAATGTTTCTATGTTAAAGGGTTGACGGACTGCAAAAGTTTTTATTGATAACAAAATGGGAAATAGAGAAGAACTGGGAGGTCCAGCAGAGGAGGACAAAGGGCTAGTTTAAAACAAATGTAGTTTTTATGTATGGGAAGAGAAAAAGGTTAGTTAACCAAAATGTAGGTCCCCTTGCAGTCAGAAACTGGTGAATTGATCATGGGGAACAAGGACATGGCAGACCAATTGAATAAATACTTTGGTTCTGTCTTCACTAAGGAAGACATAAATAATCTGCCAGAAATAGCAGGGGACCGGGGGTCAAATGTGATGGAGGAACTGAGTGAAATCCAGGTTAGCCGGGAAGTGGTATTAGGTAAACTGGATGGATTAAAGGCCGATAAATCCCCAGGGCCAGATAGGCTGTATCCCAAAGTACTTAAGGAAGTAGCCCCAGAAATAATGGATGCATTAGTGATAATTTTTCAAAACTCTTTAGATTCTGTTCCTGAGGATTGGAGGGTAGCTAATGTAACCCCACTTTTTAAAAAGGGAGGGAGAGAGAAAACGGGAAATTACAGACCAGTTAGTCTAACATCGGTAGTGGGGAAATTGCTAGTTATTAAAGATGGAATAGCAGCACATTTGGAAAGTGGTGAAATAATTGGACAAAGTCAGCATGGATTTACGAAAGGTAAATCATGTCTGATGAATCTTATAGAATTTTTCGAGGATGTAACTAGTAGAGTGGATAAGGGAGAACCTGTGGATATGTTATATCTGGACTTTCAGAAGGCTTTCGACAAGGTCCCACATAAGAGATTAGTATACAAACTTAAAGCACATGGTATTGGGGGTTCAGTATTGATGTGGATAGAGAACTGGCTGGCAGACAGGAAGCAAATAGTAGGAGTAAACGGGTCCTTTTCAGAATGGCAGGCAGTGACTAGTGGGGTACCGCAAGGCTCAGTGCTGGGACCCCAGCTATTTACAATATATATTAATGATCTGGGTGAGGGAATTGAATGCAACATCTCCAGGTTTGCGGATGACACGAAGCTGGGGGACAGTGTTAGCTGTGAGGAGGATGCTAGGAGGCTGCAAGGTGACTTGGATAGGTTGGGTGAGTGGGCAAATGCATGGCAGATGCAGTATAATGTGGATAAATGTGAGGTTATCCACTTTGGCGGCAAAAACCGGAGGGTAGACTATTATCTGAACGGTGGCCGATTAGGTAAGGGGGAGATGCAACGAGACCTGGGTGTCATGGTACACCAGTCATTGAAAGTAGGCATGCAGGTGCAGCAGGCAGTGAAGAAAGCGAATGGTATGTTGGCATTCATAGCAAAAGGATTTGAGTACAAGAGCAGGGAGGTTCTACTGCAGTTGTACAGGGTCTTGGTGAGGTCACACCTTGAGTATTGCGTACCGTTTTGGTCTCCTAATCTGAGGAAAGACATTCTTGCCCTAGAGGGAGTACAGAGAAGGTTCACCAGACTGATTCCTGGGATGTCAGGACTTCCATATGAAGAAAGACTGGATAGATTCGGCTTGTACTCGCTGGAATTTAGGAGATTGAGCGGGGATCTTATAGAGACTTACAAAATTCTTAAGGGGTTGGACAGGCTAGATGCAGGAAGATTGTTCCCAATGTTGGGGAGCTCCAGAACAAGGGGTCACAGTCTAAGGATAAGGGGGAATTCCTTTAGGACCGAGATGAGGAAAACATTTTTCACACAGAGGGTGGTGAGTCTCTGGAATTCTCTGCCACAGAAGGTAGTTGAGGCCAGTTCATTGGCTATATTTAAGAGGGAGTTAGATGTGGCCCTTGTGGCTAAAGGGATCAGGGGGTATGGAGAGAAGGCAGGTACAGGATATTGAGTTGGATGATCAGCCATGATCATATTGAATGGCGGTGCAGGCTCGAAGGGCCGAATGGCCTACTCCTGCACCTATTTTCGATGATTCTAGGCTGCGACTCTATTCCCTGGAGCTCAGGAAGATGATTGGAGTGATCTAATAGAGGTGCTATGGCAGCCCCCAAGGGTCAGGCTATTCCTCTATCGAACCTCTCAGCATGGGAATGAACTAATCTGGGGGCGGCTCTTAGCTACAGGGATGAAGGGCAGGGGTTTAGGTGCGATTGCTCTCTTGCAGACTTGCCTGGTCAAGAGAACGGCAGCGAATAAAATACCTCTCGAAACACCTGGCTCCTCGCCTTCATTTCGGGCTTATTGCCACGCTACAGTGTACAAATTCATGAGGGGAATAGATAATGTGAATGCAGAGTCTTTTGGTCAGGGTACGTGATCAAATACTAGAGTTGCTGCCTGGGTTCAATCCCGTGATTGAACTTGGGTGTTGAACTCGTGGGTTTTCTCTGGGTGCTCCGGTTTCCTCCCACATTCCAGAGACGTGTAGGATTTAAGGTTAATTGACTTCTCTAAAATTATCCCGAGTGTGTAGGATAGTGTTGGTGTACATGGTGATGGCTGGCTGGCGTAGTCTCGGTGGGCTGACTGGCCTGTTTGCACGCTGTATCTGTAAAGACTAAAGAGCGTTGTGTGGTTGTTTCAGGTGGTGTGGTGCTGGATAGACAATGCTTCGATGCTTCATGTACCCACATCATCGTTGGGCAGCCTCTGCGCAACGAGAAGTATTTGGCTTCTATGGCGGCTGGCAAGTGGGTCCTGCATCGATCCTACTTGGAGGCATGCAGAGCCGAGTCCAGGTTCATACAGGTGATGTATTCTGAATAAACTACCTGACAACACAAAGATCCTCACCTCGGGTGGTGTACGTGGGTGTGTGTGTGTGTATGCGCTGGCGCGCGTGTGTGTGTTCTGCACATCCTCCTATGACCACGTTTAGTTCAGAGATACAGCACAGAAACAGGCCCTTCGTCCCACCGGGTCCGTGCCGACCAGCGATCCCCCAGACATTAACACTATCCTACACCCACTAGGGACAATTCTTACATTTGCACCAAGCTGTCTCTGCCCCTCTCTGTCTCTACCCCTCTCTCTCTGTCTCTGCCCCTCTCTGTCTCTGCCCCCTCTCTCTGTGCCCTCTTGCTCTCTCTACCCCCTCCCCCCCCCCCCCCAGACGTGCCTGCAAGATGGGGACTATGTGAGAGTGGATAGGGAGGGGATGGGGTAAAGAGCAAATTAATAATATTAATATAATATCAAGTGGGGTGGGTATTGTGTGTGTATGCGGGGGGGGGTGGTTAGTGTGTGTGACGCCGCAGGCCCGCCCCCCCTCCCCCCCCCCCAGCGGAACTGCGTGTTGAGGACGGGACCCAACGTATAAATAATATACACACACACACACACACATGTATATATTTATACACACTTTACTTTCTTGCTTATTATATTGTTACAGAGTACTATGATACACACACACACACACACACACACATAAAATGCTGGAGTAACTCAGATGCACGCACGCACACACACACACACACACACACACACACACACACACACACACACACACACACACACACACACACACACACTGACATACCCCCTCTGGAGTCACTCAGTGGGTCAGGCAGCATACGTGTGCTCTTTGAGAGAATCTGAGATGATTGAATGAATTGAAAGACACAGCGTGAAAACAAGCCCATTGTCTCACTGAGTGCACGTAGATCATCTTCGGGAAGTGTGAGGATAATTCTACGTTATCCCGCCATTGCATCCACTCCCTACACACTGGGGTAGGTCGGGAGATGCAGTTGATATTTCCATGGTGCTGATCATTCCTTCACCTTCTGCAGGAAGAGAACTACGAGTGGGGCAGCAGCTTCATCCTGGACGTGCTGCCTGGGATCAGTGCCCAGCAGAGAAAGCTTGCGGTGGCGGCAATGCGATGGAGGAAGAGGCTGGAGATGCTGAGACAAAAGAATGACAGTGCAGAGGTACTGGGGCTGTGAAATGTCCTGACGTTTACCGTTGTAATGGGTCAGTCACCTGGACCTCCTTGTCACTGGCGACAGGTAACTGTTAAGGCCCTGTCCCACTTTCCCTAGTTACTCACAAATTCTTCCAATTTTTCCCCTTGATTCAAACTCGGAGAATTACGGTAATAGCCAGCCCTAGGTACTCGGGGCTATTTGTTTTTACTTGTGGACATTTTTCAACGTGCTGAAAAAACATCCCGACTTATCTGATGCCCACGTACCTAAGGCTGGCAGTACGAGCCGCTACGAAGTATCTACGGACTCCTATGGACTCGCTACGGACATTCTCCGAGTTTGGATCAAGGGGAAAACTCGGGAGAATTCGTGTGTAACCCTGGAAAGTGGGACAGGGCCTTTAGATGGTGACCAGGTCTATGGACCACGTAGCCTTGGCAGATCGATGGATAAGGTGGTCAGGTGAGGTATCGACTCCATCTACACCTCACGCTGCCTTGGCAAGGCCAGCAGCATAATCGAGGACCAGTCGCACCGTGTCGCTATACTTGTTTCAGTGACAATGCCTCAGCAAAACACTGCCGATGCATTTGTCATTGGGATGCATCACAGCTTGGTTGGCGAACAGCTTCAGTTCCCAGAAATAATCAGGTCGGGGGGAGTTTCCCCCTCCCCCCCCTAATCCCCTGCTTCCCGCTCCATGGTCGGATAGTCGGCGACTAAACCGTCTCCTCTACCTGGTTTGCCAGGTGAGGAGGGGGCTGTGGACCCCCAACAGGACCAAAACAAGACCTGTCAAAGGGCGGATGAGCTCCTAGCGAACCAACGGCCGTCCACACTTCAGTAGAAGTTGCCATCACTGTCGTACACGGCATTGTAAGGCACCGTGTCCGTTTATGTTTTCAATGATGATGATTCATCCAAGACCCGCGAGAGATTGCAGCGAATTGTGGACGCAGCCCAGACCATCGCACAAACCAACCTCCCTTCCATCGACTCCATCTACACCTCACGCTGCCTCGGCAAGGCCAGCAGCATCATCAAGGACCAGTCTCACCCCGGCCACTCCCTCTTCTCCCCTCTCCCATCAGGCAAGAGGTACAGAAGTGTGAAAACGAACGCACACCTCCAGGTTCAGGGACAGTTTCTTCCCGGCTGTTATCAGGCAACTGGACCATCCTACCACAACCAGAGAGTGTCCTGAACTACTATCTACCTCACTGGTGACCCTTGGACTACCCTTGATCGGACTTTGCTGGCTTTACCTTGCACTACATGTTATTCCCTTATCATGTATCTGTACAGTCTAAATGGCTCGATTGTAACCATGTACTATCTTTCTGCTGACTGGATAGCACGCAACAAAGGTGTTTCACTGTACACGTGACAATAAACTAAACTGTAAACATGGGTACTGGGGTGCATGGGATTCTCCAGGATTCATGGCTCAGTATCGTACATCGCTTCTAACTCCATGCATCTTGTCTTCTCTCTGCAGATTGGTGCGTTCAATGGCTGGACGGTCATTTTAAACTTTGACCACAACAAGGAGGCAGGCTTCAGGAGGCTTCTACTCTCTGGAGGGGCCAAGGTCAGTTCCATTCACTCCACACGGCGTACGGTGCATGCACGTCTGTCCGCCAAGACCCGCTGCCTCTCCTGCTTTCCAGTGTGACGTCGGTCATGGCATTGGATCAGCGGTAGTGTTCATTGTGAGGTGAAGGAGCGGCATCAGGAATAGGAGTGGAAGGAGGCCATTCTGCATTGTATCTTGTACCTTGTACCTTGTGAAGAGTTCACCAGGGACGACACTGGACGTTGGATCATTTTATACTGGACAATTCTTTTATTATGTTTTTTTACATTTATCTAGCCAATTAACCTACAAGACCTTCTAGACGCTATTGTTTGTTGTTGGGAATAAAGCCTATTGTGTGAAGGGTTGCAAGTGGTACAAGCAGTTAGTCTATTCGGCCCATCAAGTCCACTCCGCCATTTCATCATGGCTGATCTATCTCCCTCCTAACCCCATTCTCCTGCCTTCTCCCTATAAGCCCTGACACCTGGACTTGGCTCGTCCCAAAACATCACCCATTTCTTCCATCCAGAGATGCAGTCTGTCCCGCTGAGTTACTCCAGCATTTTGTGTCATCCCAGGAATGAATGGGTTAACATATGATGGACGTTTGTCGGCACTGGGCCTGTACTCGCTGGAGTTTAGAAAAATGGGGAGGTGGGGTGGGGGGGGGGGGTGGGGACCTCATTGAAACTTACCAAAGAGTGAAAGACTTGGATAGAGTGGATGTGGAGAGGACGTCTCCACTAGTGGGAGAGTCTAGGACCAGATACCAGAATTAAAGGACGTTCCTTTCAGAAGGAGTTGAGGAATAATTTATTTAGTCAGAGGGTGGTGAATCTGTGGAACTCTTTGCCACAGGAGACTGTGGAGGCCAAGTCAGTGGATATTTTTAAGGCAGTGATGGATAGATTCTTGATTAGTGCAGGCATCGGGGGTAATGGGGAGAAGGCAGGAGAATGAGGTTGGGAGAGATAGATCAGCCATGATGGAATGGCGGAGTAGACTTGATGGGCCGAATGGCCTAACACTGCTTGTACCACTTGTGACCCTTCACACAATAGGCTTTATTCCCAACAACAAACAATAGGGTCTAGAAGATCAATACAATAAACTATTCACACAGTGAATGGTAGAGCTCCGGGGAGTGTTGTAGAGCAGAGGGATCTAGGAGTGCAGGTACATGAGTCCAGTTTATTGACACGTGTACCGAGGTACAGTGAAAAGCTTTTGTTACGTGCTATCCAGTCAGCGGAAAAACATTACATGATTACAATCGAGTCATTTACGGGGTACAGATACATGGCAAAGGTATAACGTTTAGTGCAGCGTAGAGCCAACTAAGTCAAGGATAGTCCGAGGGTCACCAATGAGGTGGATAGTAGTTCAGCAACCCTCTCTGGTTGTGGTAGGGTGGTTCAGTTGCCTGATAACAGCTGGGAAGAAACTGTCCCTGAATCTAGAGGTGTGCGTTTTCACACTAAGAAAAATAGAAAATAGGTGCAGGAGTAGGCCATTCGGCCCTTCGAGCCAGCACCGCCATTCAATGTGATCATGGCTGATCATCCAACTCAGTATCCTGTACCTGCCTTCTCCCCATACCCCCTGATCCCTTTAGCCACAAGGGCCACATCTAACTCCCTCTTAAATATAGCCAATGAACTGGCCTCAACTACCTTCTGTGGCAGAGAATTCCACAGATTCACCACTCTCTGTGTGAAAAATGATTTTCTCATCTCGGTCCTAAAAGACTTCTGTTCCTGTGACCCGATGGGAGAGGGGAGAAGGGGGAGTGGCCGGGGCTGAGATGCTGCTGGCCTTGCCGAGGCAGCGTGAGGTGTAGATGGAGTCAATGGAAGGGAGGTTGGTTTGTGCGATGGTCCAGGCTGCGTCCACAATTCTCTGCAATTTCTACAGCAAGCCTGTGTGTCAAGGCCTCTTGGCTTGCTAGTAGGTCATGACACCAGATCAGATATGTCCTCACTGGCTCTCAACGTATGGCAATAGGCTCTATTTCCAACAAATAAAAATGAATAGTCGAGCTCTGGGGAGTGTTGTAGAGCAGAGGGATCTAGGAGCTCAGGTGCATGGTTACCTGAAAGCGGTGCCAGAAATAGATAGGTTGATCATGAAGACTTTTAACCTGTTGGCCTTTGGGAGTAGGTGGTCTATAGACAATAGATGCAGGAGTAGGTCATTCGGCCCTTCGAGCCAGCACCGCATTCAATGTGATCATGGCCGATCATCCCCAATCAGTACCCCGTTCCTGCCATCTCCCCATATAACCATATAACCATATAACAATTACAGCACGGAAACAGGCCCTCTCGGCCCTTCCAGTCCGTGCCGACCATTTGTTTTCCCCTAGTCCCATCTACCTGCACTCAGACCATACCCCTCCATTCCCTTCACGTCCATATACCTATCCACTTCACTTTTAAATGTTAAAATCGATCCTGCCTCCACCACTTCTGCTGGAAGCTGATTCCACACAGCCACCACCCTCTGAGTAAAGAAGTTCCCCCTCACGTTACCCCAAAACTTCTGTCCCTTAATTCTCATGTGATGCCCTCTTGTTTGAATCTTCCCTACCCTCAATGGGAAAAATGTATCCACGTCAACTCTGTCTATCCCTTTCATCATTTTAAAGACCTCAATCAAGTCCCCCCTTAACCTTCTGCACTCCAAAGAATAAAGACCTAACTTGTTTTAACCTTTCTCTGTAACATAGTTGCTGGAACCCTGGCAACATTCTAGTAAATCTCCTCTGTACTCTCTCTATTTTGTTGACATCCTTCCTATAACTAGGCGACCAAAATTGTACACCATACTCCAGAATTGGTCTTACCAATGCCTTGTACAATTTTAACATTACTTCCCTACTCCTATATTCAATGCTCTGATTTATAAAGGCCAGCACACCAAAGGCTTCTTTACCACCCTATCTACATGCGATTCCACCTTCAGGGAACTATGCACAGTTATTCCTAGATCCTTCTGTTCCACAGCATTCCTCAATTCCCTACCATTTACCATGTACGTCCTATTTTGATTTGTCCTGCCAAGATGTAGAACTTCACACTTATCAGCATTAAACTCCATCTCCCATCTTTCAGCCCACTTTTCCAAATGGCCCAAATCTCTCTGTAGACTTTGAAAATCTACTTCATTATCCACAACACCACCTATCTTAGTATCATCTGCATACTTACTTATCCAATTTTCCACCCCATCATCCAGATCATTTATGTACATGACAAACAACAGTGGACCCAACACAGATCCCCGAGCACCCCACTGTCACCGGCTTCCAACCTGACAAACAGCCATCCACCATTACTCTCTGACATCTCCAATTCAGCCACTGTTGAATCCATCTTGCTACTCCACCATTAACACCCAAAGATTGAACCTTCTTAACCAACCTTCCATGGGGAACCTTGTCAAAGCCTTACTGAAATCCATATAGACAACGTCCACTGCTTTACCCTCATCAATTTCCCTAGTTACCGCTTCAAAAAATTCAAGAAGGTTTGTCAAACATGACCTTCCAGGCACAAATCCATGTTGACTGTTCCTGATCAGACCCTGTTTATCCAGATGCTTATATATATTATCTCTAAGTATCCTTTCCATTAATTTGCCCACCACTGACGTCAAACTAACAGGTCTATAATTGCTAGGTTTATTCTTTGAACCCTTTTTAAACAATGGAACAACATGCGCAGTACGCCAATCCTCCGGCACTATTCCCGTTTCTAATGACATTTGAAATATTTCTGTCATAGCTCCTGCTATTTCTACAACTAACTTCCCTCAATGTCCTAGGGAATATCCTGTCAGGACCTGGAGACTTATTCCACTTTTTATATTTTTTCAAAAGTGTCAGTACTTCCTCCTCTTTGAATCTCATAGTTTCCATAGCTACTCTGCTTTTTCCCCTTAACTCACCGAGTTCAATATCCTTCTCCTTGGTGAATACCGAAGAAAAGAAATTGTTCAATATCTCCCCCATCTCTTTTGGCTCTGCAGATAGCTGTCCATTCTGGTTCTCTAATGGTCCAATTTTATCCCTCATTATCCTTTTGCTATTAATATAGCTGTAGAAACCCTTTGGGTTTACTTTCACCTTTCTTGCCAAAGCAACCTCATATCTTCTTTTAGCCTTCCTAATTTCTTTCTTAAGATTCTTTTTGCATTCTTTATACTCCTCTTGCACCTCATTTACTCCATGCCTCCTATAATTATTGTAGATATCTCTCTTTTTTCGAAACAAGTGTTCAATTTCCCTTGAAAACCATGGCTCTTTCCAATTTTTACTATTTCCTTTCAACCTAACAGGGACATAAAGATTCTGTACTCTTACAATTTCCCCTTTAAATGTCCTCCATTTCTCGTCTACATCCTTCCCATGAAACAAAGTGTCCCAATTCACTCCTTTAAAATCCTTACGCATTCCCTCAAAGTTAGCCTTTCTCCAATCAAAAATCTCCACCCTAGGTCCAGTTCTGACTCTCTTCCATAATTATATTGAAACTAATGGTATTGTGATCACTGGTCCCGAAGTGCTCACCAACGCATACCTCCGTCACCTGACCTGCCTCATTTCCTAACAGGAGTCCAGCACTGCCCCTTCTCTGGTCGATACCTCTATGTACTGCTGCAAAAAACTATCCTGCACACATTTTACAAACTCCAAACCATCCAGCCCATTTACAGAATGTGTTTCCCAGTCTATTTTTGGAAAATTGAAATCTCCCACAATCACTACCTTGTGCTTACTACTAATATCTGCTATCTCCTTACATATTTGCGCTTCCAATTCACGCTCCCCATTTGGCGGGTCTATAATACACCCCTAAAAGTGTTGCTACACCGTTCCCACTTCTCAGTTCCACCCAAATAGCCTCCCTAGACGAGCCCTCTAATCTATCCTGCCAAAGCACTGCTGTAGACGCAGTCGGGAGATCTTCTCTGACAAGCAATGCAACACCCCCCCCTCTGGTCCCTCCAATTCTATCACACCTGAAGCAACGAAATCCTGGAATATTTAGTTTCCAATCACAGCCCTCCTGCAACCATGTTTCACTGATTGCCACAACATCATATTTCCAGGTGTCAATCCAGGCTCTAAGTTCGTCCACCTTACTTACAATGCTCCTAGCATTAAAATATACACATTTTAGAAACCCACCATCCCTTATTCTCTGTCTATTATCTTTTTCATCTTTCTCGCCTACATTTTGGGTCCGAGTGCTTCCCTTCTCTGCCTCTTGCCCCACACCCTGTCCCCTAGCCCCCTCTACCCGAGTCCCTCCCCCCAGCCTTTCTAGTTTAAAGTCTCCCCAGTAGCCTTTGCAAATCTCCCTGCCAGGATATTGGTCCCCCTCGGGCTCAAGTGCAACCCGTCCTTTGTGTACAGATCATGCCTTCCCCAAAAGAGGTCCCAGTGATCAAGAAACTTGAATCCCTGCCCACTGCACCAGTCCCTCAGCCATGCATTTATCCTCCACCTCATTTCATTCCTACTCTCACTGTCACGCGGCACAGGCAGTAATCCTGAAATCGTTACCCTTTTGGTCCTTCTCCTTAACTTTCCCCCCAACTCCCTAAATTCTCCCTTCAGGACTCATCACTTTTTCTGCCTATGTCATTGGTACCTATGCGTACCACAACATCAGGCTCCTCTCCCTCCCTTATCAGAATGTTTTGTACACGTTCCGACACATGCGAGACCCTGGCACCAGGGAGGCAAACTACCATCCGGGTCTCCCGACTGCGTCTACAGAATCGCCTATCCGACCCCCTAACTATAGAGTCCCCTATTACAATTGCCTCCTCTTTTTGCTACCCTTCTGAGCATCAGGGCCGGTCTCTGTGCCGGAGGCCCGGCCGCTGTTGTGCCCCCAGCTAGGCTGTCCCCTCCAATCGTACTCAAACCTGAGTACCTATTTTCCAGGTGCACGGTCACAGGGGTACTCTCTAGCCCCTGCCTCTGCCCGTTGCCCTTCCTAACTGTGACCCACTTGTCTGCCTCCTGTGGTCTGGGAGTGACTACCTCCCTGTAGCTCCTCTCTATTACCTCCTCACTCTCCCTGAGGAGACGGAGGTCATCGAGCTGCTGCTCCAGGTTCCTAACACAGTCCTTTAGGAGCCCCATCTCAACACACCTGGCACAGATATGGATGTCTGGAGGGCTATCAGATTACCCTGACCTCCCACATCTGACATCCAGAACAGTACACTGCCCTGCCTTCATACTCCCCCCTTACACAGGGATACAATATCAACACAGTACAAAGTACACAACAAACTGCTGGGATCTGACTGCCAATCAGCTGCTTACCCTGGTCCACTTCCCACCAATCAGCGGCTTCCTCAAAAAAACCCACTTCTCCAAATGGAATGTTATGGATTTCGGTAAAAACAAGCCCCGCGCTGGATTTTTAACCTTACCGGTCGGGTGTCGCTCCTCCCCCTCCTTCTCTTCCAACGGCTCCTGTGGGCCTCCTGCCTCCGCTATCTTTAAGAGCCCTATCTAGCTCTCTCTTGAAAGCATCGAGAGAACCTGCCTCCACCGCCCTCTGAGGCAGAGAATTCCACAGAACTCTCTGTGTGAAAAATTGCTGTTATATAAAACGTTGATGAGGCCACATTTACAGTATGCTATTCAGTGTTGGTCAGTTTGATCTGGAAAACATGGTGTCAAGCTGAAAAGGGTGCAGAAAAGATTTACGAGGATGTTGCCGGGACTCGAGGGACTGAGCTAAAGGGAGAGGTTGTGCAGGCTGGGTCTTTATTCCATGGAGCGCAGGAGGATGAGAGGTGATCTTATAGAGGTGTACAAAATCATGAGGGGAATAGATCGGGTGAATGCACAAAGTCCTTTTGCCCAGAGTAGGGGAATCGAGAACCAGAGGACATAGGTTAATGGTGAGGGGGGAAAGCTTTAATAGGAACCTGAAGGTCAAATTTTTTATAACTTTCTGGTGGGTGTATGGAATGAGCTGCCAGAGGAGATAGTTGAGGCAAAAAACCATGTAGAAAGGTACATAGATAGGACAGGTTTACAAGGATATGGGCTAAATGCAGACAGGTAAGATGTAGATGAGGCATGTTGGTCGGTGTGGGCAAGTGGGGCTGAAGGGTCTATTTCCACGCTGTATCACTTTGATTACATCCAGAACCGCAATAAAAATTGCAACGAATTGTGGACGTAGTCCAGACCGTCACACAAACCAACCTCCCTTCCATCGACTCCATCTACACCTCACGCTGCCTCGGCAAGGCCAGCAGCATCATCAAGGACCAGTCTCACCCCGGCCACTCCCTCTTCCCTCTCCCATCAGGCAAGAGCTACAGAAGTGTGAAAACGCACACCTCCAGATTCAGGGACAGTTTCTTCCCAGCTGTTATCAGGCAACTGAACCATCCTACCACAACAGAAGAGCAGTCCTGAATTACTATTTACCTCAGTGGTGACCCTCGGACTATCTTTGATCGGGCTTTACCTTGCGCTAAACGTTATTCCCTAATCATGTATCTGTACACTGTAAATGGATCGATTGTAATCATGTGTTATGGAGACGTGGGTTCGGATCCCACTTCTGACACCATGTTAGTGAATGTCCCACAACAACACACATAGTGAAAGATCAATCTTTATTCCATAAGCAATCAGGAACATCCAGTTCGGCGTGGCTTGTGAGAGCCGGCTGACGTTGCTAGTGTAAAGCTGTGTAGTACCGTAATACCATGTAATGGGTGGCATGCATATATGTGTAGTGGAGATTATAAATGGCATGGATTAATGAGGGTTAATCTACACTTTTCTGCTTAACAAAGAACTGCAGATGCTGGAAAAATCAAAGGTAGACAAAAAATGCTGGAGTAACTCCAGCAGCTCAGCGCGAGTGCCGTTGCTCCAGATTAAGTACGGGTTTTCCGTGTTGCTGTTCAGCATTTTGAGGATCTGGTTTAAGAACGAAACACATTTGTGGAATAGAGTTTATATTATTAGTATATAGAAGTGTCTAAACACGCACCTCCAGATTCACGGGCAGTTTCTTCCCGGCTGTTATCAGGCAACTGAACCATCCCACCACAACCAGAGAGCAGTGCTGAACTACTATCTACCTCACTGGTAACCCTTGGACTATCCTTGTTGAAGAGGGAACTGCAGATGTTGGAAAAATCGAAGGTAGACAAAAGTGCTGAGAAGCTCAGCAGGTGAGGCAGCATCTATGGAGCGAAGGAAAGGCGACGTTTTAGGTCGAGACCCTTCTTCAGACGTGTAGTCAGCTTTAGCAAACAGGTTACTGAGAAACTCGATGAACCATTTGTAGCCAAATCAGAAATCATCGTAAATGCATAGATAGGCTCGTGACTTCCAACTGAGCAAGCCCTCTGTACACAGAAGGAATAAATCCTTTAAATCCTATTCACTGGATGTTTTCAAGAGAGAGTTAAGGGTCTGTCCCACTTTCACGACCTAATTCACGACCTCTGCCGAGTTTGCCCGTGACTTATACTCGCAGCATGGTTGTCACTAGGTCGTAGGTAGGTCGTAGCAGGCCGTCTCGACCCGAAACGTCGCCTATTCCTTCTCTCCATAGATGCTGCCTCACCCGTTGAGTTTCTCCAGCATTTTTTTTGTCTGCCAATATCTTTCCGCTATCAGGTGACAAACACGTTTCACTGTCCCTTGGTACACGTGACAATGACCTAAACTGGACGCAAGCTCAACTCGACCATGGCACCACTGTAAACTCTGATTGATTTTGTGGCTGGCTTTGATGTAACATGGCTGTGCCTCTGTTTCAGGTCCTCCCCAACCACTTGCCCGCGGACTACCAAGAGGCCACCCACCTGTTTGTTGACCTCAGCAAGCTGAAGGTGGAGGAGAGGAGGGTGAACCTGGCCGAGGCCCTGGAACACGACGTACTCTGCCTCAAACCTGAGTTCATTGCCGACTATCTGATACAGGTGCAACGACCCTCCTCCTCCGACGTCTCCATTTGTTGTGTCGGCAGCCGCTTTTCAAGGCAGCACGATGGAGCAGCGGCAGAGTCGCAGCCTCACATAGAAACCTGGGAGAGAGTAGGAGTGAACGGGCCCTTGTCAGAATGGCAGGCAGTGGCGAGTGGAGTGCCGCAAGGCTCGGTGTTGGGGCCGCAACTGTTTACCATATATATTAATGATTTGGAAGAGGGAATTAGGAGCAACACTAGCAAGTTTGCGGATGACACAAAGCTGGGTGGCAGTGTGAACTGTGAAGAGGATGTTAGGAGGTTTCAGGGTGACCTGGACAGGTTGAGTGAGTGGGCAGATGCGTGGCAGATGCAGTATAATATAGATAAATGTGAGGTTATCCACTTTGGCGGCAAAAATAAGGGGCAAGATTATTATCTCAATGGGGTTAGGTTATGTAAGGGGGAGGTGCAGCGAGACCTGGGTGTCCTTGTACACCGGTCACTGAAAGTTGGTGTGCAGGTACAGCAGGCAGTGAAGAAAGCTAATGGAATGTTGGCCTTCATAACAAGAGGATTTCAGTACAGGAGTAAAGAGGTTCTTCTGCAGTTGTATAGGGCTCTGGTGAGACCACACCTGGAGTATTGTGTGCAGTTTTGGTTTCCTAATTTGAGGGACATCCGTGTGATTGAGGCAGTGCAGCGTAGGTTCACGAGATGGATCCCTGGGATGGCGGGACTGTCAGGAAGATTGAGGAAAGATTGATAAGACTAGGCTTGTATTCACACGCCAGAGACCCGGGTCCCACCCCAACTACGGGTGCTGTCTGCACGGAGTTTGTACCAAAGATCCTATAGCGGAGCAAGATAGACCACTCCTGCAAAATCCAATGGACTGACGTGTAGTACGCATGTGATAGTAGTGGTATGTGAAGAGGAAAAAATGAGTTAAGACAAATGTAGGTCCCTTGAAGACAGAAACAGGTGAATTTATTATGGGGAACAAGGAAATGGCAGATGAGTTGAACAGGTACTTTGGATCCATCTTCACTAAGGAGGACACAAACAATCTTCCTGATGTACTAGTGGCCAGAGGATTTGAGTTGACGGAGGAACTGAAGGAAATCCACATTAGGCAGGAAATGGTGCTGGGTAGACTGATGGGACTGAAGGCTGATAAATCCCCAGGGCCGGATGGTCTGCATCCCAGGGTACTTATGGAAGTGGCTCTAGAAATCGTGGGTACATTGGTGATAATTTTCCAATGTTCTATAGTCTCAGGATCAGTTCCTGTGGATTGGAGGGTAGCTAATGTTATCCCACTTTTTAAGAAAGGCGGGAGAGAGAAATCAGGGAAGTATAAACCTGTTAGCCTGACATGGTGGGGAAGATGCTGGAGTCAATTATTTACAAAGGGGAAATCATGCTTGACTAATCTTCTGGAATTTTTTGAGGATGTAACTAGGAAAATGGACAAGGGAGAGCCAGTGGATGCAGTGTACCTGGACTTTCAGAAAGCATTTGATAAGGTCCCACGTAGGAGATTAGTGGGCAAAATTAGGGAACATGGTATTGGGGTAGAGTGCTGACATGGATAGAGAATTGGTTGGCAGACAGGAAACAAAGAGTAGGGATTAACGGGGAAGGTAGTGCATCCGTGGATAGCAAGGGAAATCAGGGATAGTATCAAAACAAAAGATGAAGCGTGCAAATTAGCCAGAGAATGCAGCCTACCAGAGGACTGGGAGAAATTCAGTCCAACAGAGGAGGACAAAGGGCTTAATTAGGGAAGGGAAAATGGATTATGAAAGAAAACTGGCAGGGAACATAAAAACTGACTGCAAAAGTTTTTATCGATATGTGAAGAGAAAAAGATTAGTTAAAACAAATGTAGGTCCCTTGCAGTCAGAAACTGGTGAATTGATCATGGGGAACAAGGACATGGCAGACCAATTGAATAACTACTTTGGTTCTGTCTTCACTAAGGAAGACATAAATAATCTGCCGGAAATAGCAGGGGACCGGGGGTCAAATGAGATGGAGGAACTGAGTGAAATCCAGGTTAGCCGGGAAGTGGTGTTAGGTAAATTGAATGGATTAAAGGCCGATAAATCCCCAGGGCCAGATAGGCTGCATCGAAGAGTACTTAAGGAAGTAGCCCCAGAAATAGTGGATGCATTAGTGATAATTTTTCAAAACTCTTTAGATTCTGGAGTAGTTCCTGAGGATTGGAGGGTAGCTAATGTAAACCCCACTTTTTAAAAAGGGAGGGAGAGAGAAAACGGGGAATTACAGACCAGTTAGTCTAACATCGGTAGTGGGGAAACTAGCAGTTATTAAAGATGGGATAGCAGCACATTTGGAAAGTGGTGAAATCATTGGACAAAGTCAGCATGGATTTACGAAAGGTAAATCATGTCTGACGAATCTCATAGAATTTTTCGAGGATGTAACTAGTGGAGTGGATAAGGGAGAACCAGTGGATGTGTTATATCTGGACTTTCAGAAGGCTTTCGACAAGGTTCCACACAGGAGATTAGTATACAAACTTAAATCACATGGTATTGGGGGTTCAGTATTGATGTGGATAGAGAACTGGCTGGCAGACAAGAAGCAAAGAGTAGGAGTAAACGGGTCCTTTTCAGAATGGCAGACAGTGACTAGTGGGGTACCGCAAGGCTCAGTGCTGGGACCCCAGCTATTTACAAAATATATTAATGATTTGGACGAGGGAATTGAATGCAACATCTCCAAGTTTGCGGATGACACGAAGCTGGGGGGCAGTGTTAGCTGTGAGGAGGATGCTAGGAGGCTGCAAGGTGACTTGGATAGACTGGGTGAGTGGGTAAATGCATGGCAGATGCAGTATAATGTGGATAAATGTGAGGTTATCCACTTTAGTGGCAAAAACAGGAAAGTAGACTATTATTTGAATGGTGGCCGATTAGGAAAAGGGGAGATGCAGCACGACCTGGGTGTCATGGTACACCAGTCATTGAAAGTAGGCATGCAGGTGCAGCAGGCAGTGAAGAAAGGGAATGGTATGTTAGCTTTCATAGCAAAAGGATTTGAGGATTCAGCCATGATCATATTCAATGGGGGTGCAGGCTCGAAGGGCCGAATGGCCTACTCCTGCACCAATTTTCTATGTTTCTATGGGGGTACACAAAATGTTGGAGAAACTCAGCGGGTGCAGCAGCATCTATGGAGCGAAGGAGATAGGCAACGTTTCGGGCCGAAACCCTTCCTCAGACTGATGGGGGGTGGGGGGGGGGGGGGGGGGGGGGGAGAAAAGGAAAAAGGAGGAGGAGGAGCCCGAGGGCTGAGGGAGAGGTGGGAAGGGGAGGAGACAGCAAGGGTCAACAGAATTGAGAGAATTCAATGTTCAAGCCCAGAGGATGCAGACTCCCCAAGCGGAATATGAGGTGCTGTTCCTCCAATTTGCGGTGTTGCTCACTCTGGCCGTGGAGGAGGCCCAGGACCGAGAGGTCGGATATGGAATGGGAGGGGGAGTTGAAGTGCTGAGCCACCGGGAGGTCGGGTTGGTTATTGCGGACCGAGCGGAGGTGTTCGGCGAAACGATCGCCAAGCCTCCGCTTGGTCTCACCGATATAGATCATCTGGCATCTGGAGCAGCGGATGCAGTAGATGAGGTTGGAGGAGGTGCAGGTGAACCTCTGTCGGACCTGGAAGGACTGCTTGGGTCCCTGAAAGGAGTGGAGGGGGGAGGTGAAGGGACAAGTGTTGCATTTCCTGCGGTTGCAAGGGAAAGTGCCCGGGGAAGGGGTGGAGCGGGAGGGAAGAATTGACAAGGGAGTTGCGGAGGGAGAATATGTTTCTACGTCCCTTTCAGTATGGCAGACAGTGACTAGTGGGGTACCGCAAGGCAGATTATTATCTGAATGGTGTCGGGTTGGGAAAAGGGGAAGTACAATACCTGGGGGTCCTTGTACACCGGTCACTGAAAGTAAGCATGCAGGTACAGCAGGCAGTGAGGAAAGCGAATGGCATGTTGGCCTTCATTACAAGAGGAGTCGAGTATAGGAGTAAAGAGGTCCTTCTGCAGTTGTACAGAGCCCTAGTGAGACCACACCTGGAGTATTGTGTGCAGTTTTGGTCTCCAAATTTTAGGTAGGATATTCTTGCTATTGAGGGAGTGCAGCGTAGGTTTACATGGTTAATTCCCGGGATGGCGGGACTGTCATATGAGAAAAGATTGGAAAGACTGGGCTTGCATACTCTGGAGTTTAGAAGGATGAGAGGGGATCTTATAGAAACATATAAGTTTATTAAGGGATTGGAGGGGTGGGAGATTGCAACCTTCACGTGGTTCGCCCTGTTTCGACGATTGCAATCAACCTGGTGTGCACAACCAAATAGTAGGCTGTGCACACCATAAGCAAGAACCAGGGTTTGGACGCGCTAGAGGCAGGAAACATCTTCCCGATGTTCGGGAAGTCCAGAACATCGGGACTTCCAGGGGCCACAGTTTAAAAATAAGGGGTAGGCTATTTAGAACTGAGATGCGGAAAAACTGTTTCACACAGAGAATTGTGAGTCTGTGGAATTCTCTGCCGCAGAGGGGGTGTGGAGGCCGGTTCACTGGATGCATTTAAAAGGAGAGTTAGATAGAGATCTAAGGGCCAGCAGAATCAAGGGATATGGGGAGAACGCAGGAACGGGGTACTGATTGGGGATGATCAGCCATGATCATATTGAATGGCGGTGCTGGCTGGAAGGGCCGAATGGCCTCCTCCTGCACCTGTTGTCTATGTGTCTAGGCACTGATTTGGTCCTGGTCTTTTCCCGCCTCCTGCCCTTCACCTCCCCCTCCCCCCGCCACGTGGCCGGGATTGAACCCCGGTATCTGGCGCTGTGAGGCAACACGTCGGCCGCTGCCCCACCCTGCCGGCCCCGTTATTTCACGACTTTCTCTTTAACTTTCAGGAGCGACCCCCTCCCGTGGAGAATTACTTCCTGACCACCGAGCCCGGGACGGCAGCACGGAAACGCAAGGTGTCTGACGATCACGCCGACTCAAGAAAGTGCCGCAAAACGTGAAGATGAGAGCGACACTCCCTGTTCAATAAACTGTCCACATCTTGTGCTGCACCAGTGGCTGAACTACATCTACAGACCAACATCAGTCATGTTCACTACTTCTGGGAGCACATTTAGGCCATTCGGCCCGTCAAGTCTACTCCACCATGGCTGGTCTATCTCTCCCTCTCTCAGCCACCATCATTCCAGTTGCTTGTTGGGTGAACGTTGGAGCATTAAAAATAACACGTGAAACCTACTGCCAGAGCCTCTTCAACTTTGGTACTCAATCAAATGGGATGAGTTGGTTACACTTTTGTTTGTATTTTAAATATATTTGCTTAGAAAATCTCGGTGTGGACTCAATCAGCTTTCCAGTATCGAATATGATCTTTTCTGCATTTCCTAAGCATCGTCTGCTTTGATCATTTTCACACCTTGCCCATCCTTGTCTCTAGAACCCCCCACCCCTCCTCCCCTAACTCTGTCTAAAGGGTCTTGACCCGAAACCTCACCCGTTTCTTCTCTCCAGAGTTACTCCAGTATTTTTTGTCTATCTTTGGTGTAAACCAGCATGTGCAGTTCCTTCCTGCACGTGAATCTGGAGGGGTGCGTTTTCACCTCTGTACCTCTTGCCTGATGGGAGTGGGGGGATGAAGGTGGGACTGGCCTTTTATTATGCTGCTGGCAGCGTGAGGTGTAGATGGAGTCGATGGAAGGGAGGTTGGTTTGTGTAATGGTCTGGGCTGCGTCCGCAACTCTGCAATTTCTTCCGGTCTTGGATGGAGCTGTGATAGAACTGGTGCGAACGGGTGATCGATGGTCAGCGAGGACTCCGTGGGTCGAAGGGTCAGCCGATTAAGGAGAGTCCGAGGGTCACCAATGAGGTAGATAGTAGTTCAGGACCGCTCTCTGGTTGTGGTGGGGTGATTCAGTTGCCTGATCACAGCTGGGAAGAAACTGTCCCTGAACCTGGAGGTGTGCGTTTTCACACTTCTGTATCCTTTGCTTGATGGGAGAGGGGAGAAGAGGGGGTGGCCGGGGTGCGACTCGTCCGTGATGAGGCAGCGTGACGTGCAAATCACACAAGATCGATCTGGTCGACACGGTGGCGCGGCGGTAGAGTTGCTGCTCACAGCGCCGGAGACCCGCGTCCAATCCTGTCTACGGGCGCTGTCTGTACGGAGTTTGCATGTTCTCCCCGTGACCTGCGTGGGTTTTCTCCGAGATCTTCGGTTTCCTCCCACACTCCACAGACGTACAGGTTTGTAGTTTGATTGGCTTGGTCTAAGTGTAAATGGTCCCTAGTGGGTGTGTAGGATAGTGTTAGTGTGCGGGGATCGCTGGTCGGTGTGGGCCGAAGGGCCTGTAGATTCCACGCTGCACCTCTAAATTAAAATGAATAAATGAGTTTCAGAAAATTAATGACAGAAAGGCTGATCGATTGAAGCAATTAGTTGAGAACTTTAATGGTTTGCATTGCAGGTGAAAGAGTTCCAACTTAACAGATGTAGGTAACCGGTGATCTGATCTTACAGAGATGATTGCAGTGCTGTTAAAGCCTCACTGGTCTTCCACCTCTGGGACAGCATAATGGGGCAGCTCTCGGGATCCATCCTCATCGTCCACTGTTGGCCAACCACACCTGCAAACACAAGAACACATGGACATTACAGAAGTTCAATGAACTTTATGTGACTGTAAGCGCCAGAAGCTGGCCACGCTTGTGTGCTGCCAAGGTCATGAGTGATAGAAGCAGAATTAGGCCATTCAGCCCATCAAGTCCACTCCACCATTCAATCGTGGCTGATCTATCTCTCCCTGCTAACCCCATTCTTCTGCCTTCTCCCCATTGCCACTGACACCCGCACTAATCAAAAATCTATCTATCTCTGCCTTAAATATATCCACTGACTTGGCCTCCACAGCCGTCTTTGGCAAAGAACCCCACAGATTCACCACCCTATGACAATACATTTCTCATCGCCTTCCTAAAAAAAAGTCCTTTAATTCTGAGGCTGTGCCCTCTGGTCCTAGACTCTCCCACTAATGGAAACATCCTCTCCACATCCACTCTATCCAGGCCTTTCACTATTCTGTACGTTTCAATGAGGTCCCGTCTCATTCTTCTAAACTCCAGCGAGTACAGGCCCAGCGCCGTCAAATGCTCATCGTAGGTTCAACCCACTCATTCCCTGGATCATTCTTGTATCTCGCTCCCCAACCCAAGTCGCACCAGCTTCTTGTTTTCACTGGTTTGGAAGAAGGATCTCGAACCGAAACGTCACCCATTCCTTCTCTCCAGAGATGCTGCCTGTCCAGCTGAGTCACTCCAGCTTTTTGTGTCTGCAAACCAGCTCTTCCTACACATCATTAACCATATAACAATTACAGCACGGAAACAGGCCCTCTCGGCCCTTCCAGTCCGTGCCAACCATTTGTTTTCCCCTAGTCCCATCTACCTGCACTCAGACCATACCCCTCCATTCCCTTCCCGTCCATATACCTATCCACTTTACTTTTAAATGTTAAAATCGATCCTGCCTCCACCACTTCTGCTGGAAGCTCATTCCACACAGCCACCACCCTCTGAGTAAAGAAGTTCCCCCTCACGTTACCCCTAAACTTCTGTCCCTTAATTCGCATGTCATGCCCTCTTGTTTGAATCTTCCCTACCTTTAATGGGAAAAGTTTATCCACGTCAACTCTGTCTATCCCTTTCATCATTTTAAAGACCTCAATCAAGTCCCCCCTTAACCTTCTGCCTTTATTCCAAAGAATAAAGACCTAACTTGTTCAACCTTTCTCTGTAACATAGTTGCTGGAACCCAGGCAACATTCTAGTAAATCTCCTCTGTACTCTCTATTTTGTTGACATCCTTAAATAGGCAACCAAAATTGTACACCATACTCCAGAATTGGTCTCACCAATGCCTTGAACAATTTTAACATCACTTCCCTACTCCTATATTCAATGCTCTGATTTATAAAGGCCAGCACACCAAAGGCTTTCTTTACCACCCTTGTATTCTTGTAAATCTCTGGACCATCTCTAGAGCCAGCACATCCTTCCTCAGATATGGGGCCAAAACTGCTCACAATATTCCAAATCTGGCCTTACCAACACCGTATAGAGCCTCAGCATTATATCCCATGTTTTTGGGAATCCTGCACCAGCACTCCAAGTCCCTTTGCACCTCCGATGTCTGGATTCTCACCCCGAATTAGAAAAAAAACTCTACGCCTTTATTCCTACTACCAAAATGCACGACTCCACACTTTGCTGCACTATATTCCATCTGCCACTTCTCTGCCCACTCTCCCAACATGTCCAAGTCCTTCTGCAGAGTCCCTGCTTTATCTACACTACCTGCCCCTCCACCTATTTTCGTATCATCTGCAAACTTGGCCACAAAGCCTTCAATCCTCTCGTCTAAATCATTAATATACAACGAGAAGAGTAGCGGCCCCAGCAACGAGCCCTGCGGAACTCCGCTAGTCACTGGCAGCCAACCAGTGAAAGCCCCCCTTCATTGCCACTCTTTGCCTTCTGCCATCCAGCCAACCTGCTATTCATAAGGTTCATTTATTGTCACATACACAATTGGTGCAGTGAAATTTCACTGGTCAGTCATACAATTTAAAAAAGCAACAGACTCAAAAAACACATTTTAACAAACATCGATCACGGTGACTCCTACACACTCCTCACTGTGGTGGAACGTGAAAATAAAGTTCAAGTCCTTCCCTTAGTTCTTCTTCGGTCGGGGGCCTCGAGCCCTACATTGATGAGATGATCTTGACTCCCGTAGCCGGTGCGTTCGGGCCCTCTGCGTCGAGGCGATCAGCTCCCGCATCAGGGGGATGTCAGCTCCCCCGCGCCGGGCGATTGAACCTCGCGTCGGGGCTGGACAATGCTTCTGCGGCGTTGGAGCTCCCAACTCGGCCTCTCCCGAGACTGCGAGCCCTTGATGGTAAGTCCGCAGGCCACGGTGGGAGCGATCCCAGGCAAGGGATCCGCTCCGATGTTAAGTCCGCGCCCCGCGGTGGGGCTCACGACAGTCCGAGGAGGCCTCCAGCTCCAGCGATGGTAGGCCGCACAGCCCGGAGAATGTGATCCGACAAATGATCACATCTCTGGCAAGAACCTGAAAAAAAAGTTCCCCCCGATCCCCCCCCCCCCCCCCCACATAAAACAAACCGAAGAACATTAAAACAAACTTTAAACAAACCCTCAAAATAACAAAATAACTATGAAAAATGAACAGACTACCGGCAGGGCTGCCATCTCCCTCCACCGGCCCCCTGGTATCTGCCCCTTGATACTGTGGGCTCTTCTTCCTTAGCAGCCTCACGTGTGGCACCTGATCAAAGACTTTCTGAAAATCATCTACTGACTCTCCTTGGTTCTATTTACTTCTTGAAAGGTGTAGTATGATTTGGTGTTGGAAGGAACTGCAGGTGCTGGTTCACACTGTAGATGGACACAAAGTGCTAGAGTAACTCAGCGGGTCAGGCAGCATCTCTGCCCGACCCGCTGAGTTACTCCAGCACTCTGAAACGTCACCTATCCATGTTCCCCACAGATGCTGCCTGACCCGCTGAGTTACTCCAGCACTCTGTGAAACGTCACCTATCCATGTTCTCCACAGATACTGCCTGACCCGCTGAGTTACTCCAGCACTCTGTGAAACGTCACCTATCCATGTTCTCCACAGATGCTGCCTGACCCGCTGAGTTACTCCAGCACTCTGTGAAACGTCACCTATCCATGTTCTCCACAGATACTGCCTGACCCGCTGAGTTACTCCAGCACTCTGTGAAACGTCACCTATCCATGTTCTCCACAGATGCTGCCTGACCCGCTGAGTTACTCCAGCACTCTGTGAAACGTCACCTATCCATGTTCTCCACAGATGCTGCCTGACCCGCTGAGTTGACCAAAGCATTTCACTGTACCTAGGTACAAGTGACAATAATCTTTGAATACGTGGACTTCCAGAGTCTTTGCCATATCAAGTCGCCGGCCAAGAAATTGGAGATAACAAAGGGAATAAGAGGTTAGATAGGGAGAGGTTGGGCAGGCTAGGACGTGTGTGGTACGAGCTGCTGGAGGAGGTAGTTGAGGCTGGGACTATCCCAACATTTAAGACACATTTAGACAGGTACATGGATAGGGCAGGTTTAGAGGGATATGGACCAAATGCAGGCAGGTGGGACTAGTGTAGATGGGACATGTTGGCCGGTTTGGGCAACCTGGGCTTTGGCTGTGGGAGAGAAGAGATGGTCGTGGCATCATGTTTGGTGCAGACATTGTGGGCCGAAGGACCTGTTTCTATGCTGAACTGTTCTATGTTCTACATAGAAAGAATGAGAGGGGATCTTATTAAAACATATAAGATAGTTCAGGGCTTGGAGACGCTAGAAGCAGGAATGTTCCCGATGTTGGGGGAGTCCAGAACCAGGGGCCACAGTTTAAGAATAAGGGGTAAGCCATTTAGAACAGAGACGAGGAAACACTTTTTCTCACAGAGTGGTGAGTCTGTGGAATTCTCTGCCTCAGAGGGCGGTGGAGGCAGGTTCTCTGGATGCTTTCAAGAGAGAGCTAGATAGGGCTCTTAAAAATAGCGGAGTCAGGGAATATGGGGAGAAGGCAGGAACGGGGTACTGATTGGGGATGATCAGCCATGATCACATTGAATGGCGGTGCTGGCTCGAAGGGCCGAATGGCCTACTCCTCCTGCACCTATTATCTATTGTCTATTGAAACATAACCAACACCAGCAGACATATCTGGGGCCACGCTGGTCAGAAACAAAACTTTTGAAGCCAATTAAATTAGTACGGATGACAATTATAAAATGAAATTCCAAAAATGGATGTCTTAACAAATCCAACAAGGCAGTCTTAGATATTGTGCATCTCTTAAGGCCAAAAGAACTGCCTGGGTAATAACCTCTGGTACTATTCAGCTTTGTTCAGTTTAAAATAACTTATTATGCTTTTAAATATCTGAGTGATAATAGAACTCCCCTCTTACCAGTGACCCACAGGCGCAAGTCAATTATAGAACAACCCAGACAGGAACAGGCCCTTAGGCACACAATGTCTGTGACGAACGTGACACCAAGCTGAAGTAATCCCCTCTGCCTGCTCGGGACCCTTATTCCTCCCCATCCCTCACATATCCATTTAGTTTCTTAAACACTACTATTTTAGTTTAGCAAAACACCACGGAAACAGGCTCTTCTGACCATTGCACCGACCAGTGATAGAAACAGAAAATAGGTGCAGGAGTAGGCCATTCGGCCCTTCGAGCCAGCACCGCCATTCAATGTGATCATGGCTGATCATCCCCAATCAGTACTCCGTTCCTGCCTTCTCCCCATATCCCCTGACTCCGCTATCTTTAAGAGCCCTATCTAGCTCTCTCTTGAAAGCATCCAGAGAACCGGCCTCCACCGCCCGCTGTGGCAGAGAATTCCACAGATTCCCCCCTTATTCTTAAGCTCTGACGCCGTGTTCTGGACTCCCCCCCCCCCCCCCCCCCCAACCTCCGCACACTAACTCTGCCCCACACCCACCAGCAACACTTTTTTTACATTAATACCAAACCTGTACGTCCTTGGAATGCCGGGGGAAACTGAAGATCTCGAAGTAAACCCACGCAGGTCACGGGGCAAACTCCGTACCGACAGCACCCGTGGTCAGGATGGAACCCGGGTAGCTGTTGCTGCAAGATTGTAATTCTCCCTCTGTGCCACGTGTGCTCATTGTGCCTGCCTCCATCACCACCCCTGGCAGTGCATTTCAGACACCATCACCTGTGTAAAAAAATCATGCCCCGCACATCTCCTTTAAGCGTTATTCCTCTCACCTTAAGCCTCTCTGTCCAGTCCTTCCCCAGATGCTGCCTGACCCCGAGTTCCCCCAGCACTTGTGGTTTGCTGAAGATTCCAGCATCTGCAGTTTCTTGTGTCTCCGTGGCATTGGAAGAATTGTGGACGCAGCCAAGATCAACTCTTATCTGCCTTCACAGGATCCATATCCCTCCATTCCCTGCATATCCATGTTTCTGTCCAAAAGCCTAACAACATTATTGTACCTGCCTCCACCATCACCCCAGGCACCCACCACCGTGTATGGTAAAGGTTGTCCCGCATGAGGTTATACAGCACGGAAACAGGCCCTTCGACCCACCGAGTCCTCGCCGACCATTGATCACCCGCTCACACCAGTTCTATCACAGCTCCATCCAAGACCGGAAGAAATTGCAGAGTTGCAGACGCAGCCCAGACCATCACACAAACCAACCTCCCTTCCATCGACTCCATCTACACCTCACTCGGCAAGGCCAGCAGCATCATCAAGGACCAGTCGCACCCCGGTCACTCCCTCTGGCAAGAGGTACAGAAGTGTGAAAACGCACACCTCCAGATTCAGGGACAGTTTCTTCCCAGCTGTTGAACCGCAAGAAATGCTACACTTGACCCTTCACCTCCCCCCTCCACTCCTTTCAGGGACCCAAGCAGTCCTTCCAGGTCCGACAGAGGTTCACCTGCACCTCCTCCAACCTCATCTACTGCATCCGCTGCTCCAGATGCCAGATGATCTATATCGGTGAGACCAAGCGGAGGCTTGGCGATCGTTTCGCCGAACACCTCCGCTCGGTCCGCAATAACCAAGCCGACCTCCCGGTGGCTCAGCACTTCAACTCCCCCTCCCATTCCACATCCGACCTCTCGGTCCTGGGCCTCCTCCACGGCCAGAGTGAGCAACACTGCAAGTTGGAGGAACAGCACCTCATATTCTGCTTGGGGAGTCTGCATCCTCTGGGCTTGAACATTGAATTTTCTCAATTCTGTTAACCCTTGCTGTCTCTGCCCCTTCCCACCTCTCCCTCAGCCCTCGGGCCCTGGCATTCCCTCTCTCTCCATCTCCCTCCCCCACCCTAGTCGCACCAGCTTCTTATTTTCACACCACAAACAGCTTACAATGGCTTGTTCCCTTTATCATCGATACTTTTTTGCATATCTTTCATTCATTGTTCTTTATCTCTCCACATCACCGTCTATATCTCTCGTTTCCCTGATCCCTGACCAGTCTGAAGAAGGGTCTCGACCCGAAACGTCGCCTATCTCCTTCGCTCCTTAGATGCTGCTGCACCCGCTGAGTTTCTCCAGCCTTTTGTGTACCCTCGATTCTCCAGCATCTGCAGTTCCTTCTTTAACCCATCAGCTTGAGAGTGGTCCAGATCATCCATCCCTCTTAAAGATAGCGGAGTCAGGGGATACGGGGAGAAGGTAGGAACGGGCTACTGATTGGGGATGATCAGCCATGATCACATTGAATGGTGGTGTTGGCTCGGAGGGCCGAATGGTCTACTCCTGCACCTATTGTCTGTTGTCATTGAGATCTTCGAACTATCTTTAATCGCACATTATCTTATATCCTTTATCTGTACATTGTGGCGGCTTGAGTGTCAACTTGAACCCGAGGGGAACCAATATCCTGGCGGGGAGATTTGCAAAGGCTACTGGGGAGACTTTAAACTAGATCGGTTGGGGGGAGGGACTCAAATAGAGAAGGCAAGTAGTCCGTTTGTGAGGCAGGAGGCAGAGAAGAGAAGCAGTCAGACGCAACACGTAGGGAGGAAAGAAGAAAAAAATAACAAACGGAGAATAAGAAGTGGAGGGTTTCTTAAATGTGTGAGCAGAGAGACAGAGGGGTGTAAAATGAGGATAGGAGCAATAGGTAGCGAGGTGAAAAGTGGCAGGAAAACAAATCCAGAGCAAAAATCTAAAAGGGCCACTTTTCAACATAATTGTAAAAGAGCCAAGAGTGTTGTAAAAACAAGCCTGAAGGCTTTGTGTCTCAATGCGAGGAGCATTCGTAATAAGGTGGATGAGTTGAATGTGCAGATAGCTATTAATAATTACGATATAGTTGGGATCACGAAGACATGGCTCCAGGGTGACCAAGGCTGGGAGCTGAACATCCAGGGATATTCAATATTCAGGAAGGATAGACAGAGAGGAAAAGGAGGTGGGGTAGCGTTGCTGGTTAGAGAGAAGATTAACGCAATAGAAAGGAATGACATTAGCTTGGAGGATGTGGAATCGATATGGGTGGAGCTGCGAAACACTAAGGGGCAGAAAACGCTAGTGGGTGTTGTGTACAGGCCGCCTAACAGTAGTAGTGGAGTTGGGGATGGCATCAAACAGGAAATTAGAAATGCGTGCAACGAAGGTAAAACCGTTATAATGGGTGACTTCAATCTACATATAGATTGGGTGAATCAAATTGGCAGGGGTGCTGAGGAAGAGGATTTCTTGGAATGTATGCGGGAAAGTTTTCTAAACCAACATGTGGAGGAACCAACGAGAGAGCAGGCTATTCTAGACTGGATATTGAATAATGAGGAAGGGTTAGTTAGCAGCCTTGTTGTACGTGGCCCCTTGGGCAAGAGTGACCATAATATGGTTGAGTTCTTCATTAGGATGGAGAGTGACATTGTTAATTCAGACACACGGGTCCTGAACTTAAAGAAAGGTAACTTTGAGGGTATGAGACGTGAATTGACCAAGATGGACTGGCAATTGATTCTTGAAGGGTTGACGGTGGATATGCAATGGAAGGCATTTAAAGACTGCATGGACGAACTACAACAATTGTTCATCCCAGTATGGCAAAAGAATAAATCAGGGAAGGTGGCGCATCCGTGGATAACGAGGGAAATCAGGGATAGTATCAAAGAAAAAGATGAAGCGTACAAATTAGCCAGAAAAAGCAGCCTACCAGAGGACTGGGAGAAATTCAGAGACCAACAGAGGAGGACAAAGGGCTTAATTAGGAAAGGGAAAATGGAGTATGACAGAAAACTGGCAGGAAACATAAAAACTGACTGCAAAAGTTTTTATCGATATGTGAAGCGCAAAAGATTAGTTAAAACAAATGTAGGTCCCTTGCAGTCAGAAACGGGTGAATTGATCATGGGGAACAAGGACATGGCAGACCAATTGAATAACTACTTTGGTTCTGTCTTCACTAAGGAAGACATAAATAATTTGCCGGAAATAGCAGGGGATCGCGGGTCAAATGAGATGGAGGAAATGAGTGAAATCCAGGTTAGCCGGAAAGTGGTGTTGGGTAAATTGAATGGATTAAAGGCCGATAAATCCCCAGGGCCAGATAGGCTGCATCCCAGGGTACTCAAGGAAGTAGCCCCAGAAATAGCAGATGCCTTAGTGATAATTTTTCAAAACTCTTTAGATTCTGGAGTAGTTCCTGAGGATTGGAGGGTAGCTAATGTAACCCCACTTTTTAAAAAGGGAGAGAGAAAACGGGGAATTACAGACCAGTTAGTCTAACATCGGTAGTGGGGAAACTGCTAGAGTCAGTTATTAAAGATGGGATAGCAGCGCATTTGGAAAGTGGTGAAATCATTGGACAAAGTCAGCATGGATTTACGAAGGGTAAATCATGTCTGACGAATCTTATTGAATTTTTTGAGGATGTAACTAGTAGAGCGGATAAGGGAGAAGCAGTGGATGTGTTGTATCTGGGCTTTCAGAAGGCTTTCGACAAGGTCCCACACAAGAGATTGGTATGCAAACTTAAAGCACACGGTATTGGTGGTTCAGTATTGATGTGGATAGAGAACTGGCTGGCAGACAGGAAGCAAAGAGTAGGAGTGAACGGGTGCTTTTCAGGATAGAAACATAGAAATTAGGTGCAGGAGTAGGCCATTCAGCCCTTCGAGCCTGCACCGCCATTCAATATGATCATGGCTGATCATCCAACTCAGTATCCCGTACCTGCCTTCTCTCCATACCCTCTGATCCCCTTAGCCACAAGGGCCACATCCAACTCACTCTTAAATATAGCCAATGAACTGGCCTCAACTACCCTCTGTGGCAGAGAGTTCCAGAGACTCACCACTCTCTGTGTGAAAAAAGTCTTTCTCATCTCGGTCTTAAAGGATTTCCCCCTTATCCTTAAGCTGTGACCCCTTGTCCTGGACTTCCCCAACATCGGGAACAATCTTCCTGCATCTAGCCTGTCCAACCCCTTAAGAATGGCAGGCAGTGACTAGTGGGGTGCCGCAAGGCTCAGTGCTGGGACCCCAGCTATTTACAATATACATTAATGATTTGGACGAGGGAATTAAATGCAACATCTCAAAGTTTGCGGATGACACGAAGCTGGGGGGCAGTGTTACCTGTGAGGAGGATGCTACGAGGCTGCAGGATGACTTGGATAGACTGGGTGAGTGGGCAAATGCATGGCAGATGCAGTATAATGTGGATACATTTTTAAAGAAGGAACTGCAGATGCTGGAGAATCGAGGGTACACAAAAAGCTGGAGAAACTCAGCGGGTGCAGCAGCATCTAAGGAGCGAAGGAGATAGGCGACGTTTCGGGTCGAGACCCTTCTTCAGACTAGTCAGGGATCAGGGAAACGAGAGATATAGACGGTGATGTGGAGAGATAAGGAACAATGAGTGAAAGATATGCAAAAAAGTATCGGTGATAAAGGGAACAAGCCATTGATGATAAATGTCAGGTTATCCACTTTGGTGGCAAAAACAGGAAGGTAGACTATTATTTGAATGGTGACCGATTAGGAAAAGGGGAGATGCAGCGAGACCTGGGTGTCATGGTACACCAGTCATTGAAAGTAGGCATGCAGGTGCAGCAGGCAGTGAAGAGAGCGAATGGTATGTTGGCATTCATAGCAAAAAGGATTTGAGTACAAGAGCAGGGAGGTTCTACTGCAGTTGTACAGGGTCTTGGTGAGGCCACACCTGGAGTACTGCGTGCAGTTTTGGTCTCCTAATCTGAGGAAATACATTCTTGCCATAGAGAGAGTATAGAGAAGGTTCACCAGACTGATTCCTGGGATGGCACGACTTCCATATGAAGAAAGACTGGATAGACTTGACTTGTACTCGCTGGAATTTAGAAGATTGAGGGGTGATCTCATAGAGACTTACAAAATTCTTAAGGGGTTGGACAGGCTAGATGCAGGAAGATTGTTCCCGATGTTGGGGAAGTCCAGGACAAGGGGTCACAGTTTAAGGATAAGGGGGAAGTCTTTTAGGACCGAGATGAGAAAATCGTTTTTCACACAGAGAGTGGTGAATCTGTGGAATTCTCTGCCACAGAAGGTAGTTGAGGCCAGTTCGTTGGCCATATTTCTGTTTCTATGCATGGTCTTTTCTTTGACTGGGTCGCACACACACAAAAGCCTTTCACTGTACCTCATGACAAGCAACAATGATAAACTACTATTAGACCTCCACTCAACTTAGTGTACAAGAGAAAATAACCCAAGTCATCCGTAGCAAAGTATTTCTCTCTGGGAGGCGACTCAGGACAATTAAAGCCGCCAGAGACATTAGAACAGCTTTATTCCAATCTCCGCTCAGTTTGCATTAACCAATGTAGATCTCCCGGTGGCTCAGCACTTCAACTCCCCCTCCCATTCCGAATCCGACCTTTCTGTCCTGGGCCTCCTCCATGGCCAGAGTGAGGGCCACCGTAAATTGGAGGAGCAGCACCTCATATTTTGTTTGGGTAGTTTACACCCTAGCGGTATGAACATTGACTTCTCCAATTTCAGGTAGTCCTTGCTTTCTCCCTCCTTCCCCTCCCCTTCCCAGCTCTCCCACAGCCCACTGTCTCCACCTCTTCCTTTCTTTTTGCCGCCCCCCCCCCCCCGACATTAGTCTGAAGAAGGGCCTCAACCCGAAGCATCAACTATTCCTTCTCCATAGACACTGTCTCGCCCGCTGAGTTTCTCCAGCATTTTTGTCCACCTTCGATTTTTCCAGCATGTTTAGTTCCTTCTTAAATATTCCACCAGCAGTAGCTCTGCACAACAGCCCAAAAGTCTGCAGCCTCTTTTCAGTGTGGTCCGTTATTTAAACAAGTTAAAATTATAATGTTTTATTTTAACTGTCTGCTGGATATTGTGTTTTTATCCTTTTTGCTTGCAAAGCACCAAGGCAAATTCCTTGTACGTATACATACTTAGCAAATAACATTTCTATTCATTATTCATTAAAGAAATTAGGTGTTGAGTGCTGGTCAATAGACAATAGGTGTGGGGTGGAAGATTGCAACCTTCACATGGTCTGCCGTGTTTCGACGAATGCAATCAACCTGGTGTGTACAATCAAATAGAACAAGTTGTCCTCCAACTTCAGGCTGTGCACGCCATACACAAGAAGACGACGACAACAGGTGCAGGAGTAGGCCATTCGGCCCTTCGAGCCAGCACCACTGGTCACACATAACGTGTGAAGGCAAGCTGGTACTAAACCTTGTACCTTCTGGGGACGGAGTGGGAAAGTGGCAGTTTTTCCAAGGGGCTATTTCGTTGCAGGAAAAACATTTGAGTATGAGAAAAGGTTGGGTTGACATCTTCTCGATGTCAAGATTTATATCAACGGGAACAGGCCCTTCAGCCCACGCTGACCAGCGGTCACCCCGTACACTAACGGCCAATCAGCCTACTGACTTGTAGTTCTTTGGAGTGTGAACAATAAAAGACCTTTGAAACCGGAGCACCCGGAGCAAACCCAGGAGAGTCAGGGGGAGAACGTGCAAACTCCGTACGGACAGCACCCGTAGTCAGGATGGAACCCGGTCTCTGGCGCTGCGAGGCAGCAACTCTACCGCTGCTGCCCTAACATTGAAAAGTTGTCCCTCCGGTTCCTATAAAATCTTTCAACCCCTTGGTTTCCAGCTGTGGTAACAGGCCCTCCAGGTCCACTCCAAGCAGCGACACCCACATACTAACACTATCCTAAGCACTAGAAGCAATTGACAGAAACTAATTAATCTACAAACCTGCACCTCTTTGGAGAGCGGGAGGAAACCGGAGCACCCGCATATGGTCACGGGGAGAAGGTACAAACTCCGTAGTCAGGATGGAACCCGCGTCTCTGACGCTGCGAGGCAGCAACTCTACCGCTGCGCCCCAACTGGTGCAATTTGAAAGTAGTTTGCCACCGACGTTCAGCTGTTCGAATGAAAAATATTCACACGTTGCAGATTTATTGATTTATTTCAATTTCTTTTCCACCAGTACAGCCATAATACATTCCCAGGATTCAAATATGTTCAGACAATAGCTGCTGTTCCATTTATATAGCACAAAATAGGATCTAAATCTGCACCTTAATGCAACCCAATGATGCCTCCCAACTGTTGCTGTTAGTTCTTGAACAGGGAATTAGTTTTGTTGCAAGTTAGAAGGAAGGGAATTTGAAAATACAACTGGCTGTAGCCGAAGATGCACTCGTTTCACTCAGCCCAATTTTACAAGTGGCATTTCAGCTTCAAGAAAATACTGTACCAGCCTTTATAAATATTTCTCGTTGTCATTCTGGAACTGCCACCATTAAACTTTATCTTCCCCTTCACCCCTCCCACATTAAGGCTCCGCAATAACTACATAAATACACAAAAAAGTCGGACTCATTATTCAACCTCCGGAGATTGTGGCAAGTGCTGTCATTTGTGACACGTGGCAAACGCTACATTTTGATTGTTCAGGTGAGATTAGGCGAATAATTCTGCATAGAACACTTGTTTGAACCCCCGTGTTTTCCGCTCCCCAGTCAAGTTCCAGATTTTTTTTTAAACTGTTGGTCACCACTTTAGTTTTCTACCCATGTTACAAACGCTAGAGGACTGTATTGGGGGGGGGGGGTGTCGTTAAGCGGTGCCACCACTTGCAAAGTCAGCGCAAATCTAAAATGAATATTTATCCAAGATCCATGTTAGATTACGGTTCTTTAGAGCATCAGGGACACTTGGAAAGAACATTGTGTTTATATACTTCAGCACAGCTTGCCAAAGCGTACAGATGACCACGACAAAACGATTTATAGACCAAGAGGCGGCGCAGTCAGAGCCATTGCATGGAGCTACTCGGGTCACTAATTGAAAACTAGATATTTGAATAGACTCCACACAAGATTGTTTTTTTAAATAAAATTTGTTTGACGGCAAGGCCACTTGACGTTAATGCAGTCTCGAGTTAGTTTTGTAGATCGACATACTATTTCTATTTCTGCTACCAGGAATTGAGCAGACGAACAAACACTGTGCTGTTGTGACGCCCCTTTTATAGAGCGACGGCAGGTGAGTTTCACGGTGGGCATCATCTCACTGCCAAACTGAGGTCGTCACCCTTGAAGCTCAACATTCAACTCGAAAGCAGGAATATAAACAAAAGGAACCATTTTAGTGGCTGCTTTTTTCCCCGATCATTAGCCAAAAAAATGTCACCCCAAGACTGGTATTTCATTCATGACCTTGCATCATTTCAGTGTCCGTAAGCAGATGACAGCAGGGATGTGCTTCAAGCTTTCAATTCGCATGATGCCTTGTAGATGCCTCGTTTGTCCACAGAAGCCTACGCCACCTCATTAAACTTGTTTGTGTTCTCTCTCTCTCTCTCACTCTCTCTGGCATTGTGTGGTGAAGACAGGTGGGTTCCACGTTGCATTAGTTACCTGGGATGGAACAGAGCAGGCAGCCTGTAAAATAAGCACCAACTTTTACTGCTCTTCAAGAACAGCAAACTGGTTGCCAAGTTCTAGCTGAACGGACTGACTTTTAGCACCATCCTCCCTGGCTCTGTTTTTGTATTTCACCATCTCAAAGGTCTTTTCCATTTCTTTATCTCTGGGGGAAAAATAAGTTGTGATCAGCTAAACAAATGGTCAAAACACAAAAAGTAAAGAAAACGTGTCCAAACTGAGATTAGATTAACCCACCACACTAGTGGCTTTGCTGTTCTATCAATGTTTCAATTGCCACGTACAAACTCTAAAGCCTGAGGGCGGTGACGTTTTAACCAGGGGGCGTCAATGGTTATGGGGAGATGGCAGGAGAATGGGGTTGAGAGGAAAAGATAGATCGGCCATGACTGTATGGTGGAGTAGGTTGGATGGGCTAAATCCGCTCCTGAGCTCTTATCCCCAGCTGGAGGTGGTAGTTGAGGCAGGTACTATCAAGAAACATTTAGACAGCTACATGGATCGGATGGGTTTAGAGGGAGTATGGGTCAAACGCATTATAGATGCGGCATGTTGGCCTGCGTGGACAAGCTGGGCCGAAGGACCTGTTTCCACGCTATATGACTCCATGTCTCATGATCTTAAATGAACAGGCGATTCAATGAGGAAGACCGACCAGGGGCACTGCAGATTATATAGTGTATAGGGGTGTAATGCAGACCGTAGAGTTCTCCCATACCCAGAAAATAATACCTGTTCTATAAATGTAATCAGGTCCTTCTGAAGGCAATAGCAGTGTCAGCAGTCTTACAGAGGTAATAATATAAAACAAATGGGGGTTGAGGAATGAATTCAAGGAATGATAAGCGACACATAGCAGTTAATCTTAGCACTTAACACTTCTCGTTCAACCTGCAGACACAACTGTGTTCCACTTTGGCATAGGACCAAAAGGCAAGACCCGTCCCTTAATACTAAGGCAGAAAAGAAGCATTTGCAGTTCAATAGATCTTCGGTATAATGGAAATTGTAAAGGGCGGCACGGTGGCGCAGCGGGTAGAGCTGCTGCCTCACAGCGCCAGAGACCTGGTTTTGATCCTGACTACGGGTGTTGCCTGCACGGAGTTTGTACGTTCACCCCGTGGGTTTTCTCAAAGATCTTTGGTTTGCAGGTTAATTGGCTGGACCCGCTGTATTTTTTTTAAATGGCCTCTGATTACACTAGAACCTAGGGCAGGGAAGTTGAGTTGACCACATTGGTGGATCTGGAGATTGACAGAGTGCTGGAGTAACTCAGCGGGTCAGGCAGCATCTGTGGAGAACATGGATAGGTGACGTTTCACAGAGTGCTGGAGTAACTCAGCGGGTCAGGCAGCATTTCTTCACTGCCTGTCGTACCTGCATGCTTACTTTCAGTAGATGGTCGTCAGAAATTGCAGCAGGATCTCAACCAGGTGCGAGGTGCGGCATTTTGTAAAAGTCAAACCAGGTCAGGGTCAAGGGCAAAAATCAATCTGAAAAAGAGTCCCGACCCAAAACGTCACCCATTCCTTCTCTCCAGAGACGCTGCCTGTCCCGCTGAGTTACTCCTGCATTTTGTGTCTACCTTCGCTTTAAACCAGCATCTGCAGTTCTTTCCTACACACAAGGGTCTAGGGGAGTGTTGTAGTGCAGAGGGATTGAGTGCAAGTACAGTTTCTTCCAGGAGACGTCACCAGTAGATAGGGTGGTCAGGGAGGCTGCCGTCCGGTGTCTTGGCCATCGTCAGTCAGTCAGGGCTTTGAGGATGGAAGTTGGGACCATAAGATCATAAGAAATAGGAGTAGAATCAGGCCATTCGGCCCATCAAGGCAACTCCGCCATTCAATCATGGCTGATCCATCTCTCCCTCTCTACCTCATTCTCCTGCCTTCTCGCAATAACATCTGACACCCGCACCAATCAAGAAATGTCACGTTACAATTGTACAAGATGTTGGGTAAGGCCGCACTTATGGAGTATTGTGTTCAGTTTTGGTCGTCTTGCTATATGAAGGATGTCGTCAGGACTTGAGTTGTAGGGAGAGTTTAGTCTGATTAGGGTTATTCCATGGAGCGCAGGAGGATGGAGGCGATCTTGCAGAGGTTTATAAAAGATCATGAGGGGAATAGATTGGGTGAATGGGCGGACTCTTTTACCCAGAGCAGTGGAATCAAGAACCTGAGGACATAAGTTAAGGTTTGAATTTAGTTTATTGTCACGTGTACCGAGATACTGAGATTTTTTGTTGTTGTGGTGTGCTATCCAATTAGCGAAAAGACTAAACATGAATACAATCAAAGGTAGACAAAAATGTTGGAGAAACTCAGCAGGTGTGGCAGCATCTATGGAGCGAAGGAAATAGGTAATTGCCTATTTCCTTCACTCCATTGATGCTGCCTCACCCGCTGAGTTTCTCCAGCATTTTTGTCTACCTTCGATTTTCCAGCATCTGCAGTTCCTTTTTAAACACATGATTACAACCAGGGTGAACACAGTGTACAGATACAGGATAAAGGGAATAAAGTGCGAGGAAAGATTGAATGAGAACATGTGGGGCAACTTATTCCAGACAGAGGGTGGTGGATACTCATGCTACTACAGGGGGCGGGGGTAGTTAATGCAGGAACTAAGTCAGGAAATTAAGAGCAGTTGGACAAGTCTGCCTCAGATGAGAGGGGATCTCATAGAAACATATTAGATTGTTAAGGTCTTGGACACACTAGAGGCAGGAAACATGTTCCCGATGTTGGAAGAGTCCAGAACCAGGGGCCACAGTTTAAGAATAAGGGGTAAGCCATTTAGAACGGAGACGAGGAAACACTTTTTCACACAGAGTGGTGAGTCTGTGGAATTCTCTGCCTCAGAGGGCGGTGGAGGCCGGTTCTCTGGATGCTTTCAAGAGAGAGCTAGATAGGGCTCTTAAAGATAGCGGTCAGGGGATATGGGGAGAAGGCAGGAACGGGGTAGTGATTGGGGATGATCAGCCACGATCACATTGAATGGCGGTGCTGGCTCGAAGGGCCGAATGGCCTACTGCTGCACTTATTGTCTATATACATGGATAGGAAAGGTTTAGAGGGATACGGGCCAAAGGCGAGGGAGGGTGGAGATAGTGTAGGTGGGGCATCATGGGCAGGGTGGGCTGAAGGGCCTGTTTCTCTGCTGTATGACTCTTGACTAAAACTGGAGAGAGCCGAAAAGATAAGAGCGGCGAAGGTCAAGTGAGACTTGGCACGAGTCCATTTACAGATTGAAATGCCACCGACGCACAGAAAACCAAACAAAATAAAGTTGCCGTTTACATCGGAGAAGCAGTTCAGAGGTGGAGCACTGCAGGCCATCAAGATACAGGTTACCCACCCGGAGAATTTGGCACTTGGAAGAAATGTTATCCATGATGTAGGGAGACACCAACATAGAACACAGAAAAGTACAGCGCAGAAAGAGGTCCTTCGGCCCACAATGTCTATACGAACATAACTCTTAGACAAACTAATCCTGTCTGCAAGCATGTGATCCATGGTCCACCACATCCAGGTGCTATCCAAGCCCATGAAATGCTACTGTTCTATCGGGACAGGCAGCATCTCTGGAGAGAAGGAATGGGTGACGTTTCGGGTGAGTTACTCCAGCTTTTTGTGTCTATCTTCCGTTTAAACCAGCATCTGCAGTTCCTTCCTGCACTCTGTGGAATTCTCTGCCTCAGAGGGCGGTGGAGGCAGGTTCTCTGGATGCTTTCAAGAGAGAGCTGGATAGGGCTCTTAAAGATAGCGAAGATAGGGGATATGGGGAGAAGGCAGGAACGGGGTACTGATTGGGGATGATCAGCCATGATCACGTTGAATGGCGGTGCTGGCTCAAAGGGCCGAATGGCCTACTGCAACTATTGTCTATTGTTCTATCGGTCTCCACCACCACCCCTGGCAGTGTATCTCAGGCACTCACCATCATGTGTTAAACAAATCCTATCCTGCGTGATCTTCCTTAAAATTTGCCACTCTCACCTTAAAATTATGCCCTCAGTTTTTGACATTTCTGCATTCTGACCTATCAATGCCTCTCAATTTAATGCACAATCAGGTCTCCACCTCAGCCACTGACACTCCAGAGAAAGCAATCACCATGTGTCCAAACTCTCCTTGTAACTATTATCCCACAATTCCAGCAATATCCCGGTAAACCTCGTCCGCACCCTCTCCAAAACATCCATACACTTCCTGTAATGGGGCGAGCAGAACTGCACACAATACTCCACATGCAGTAAGTCTTATAGAACGTGTAGATAGGAACTGCAGACGCTGGTTTGTACCGAAGATAAGACACAAAGTGCTGGGAGTAACTCAACGGGTCAGGCAGAATCTCTGGAGAAAAAGGATGAGCGAAGTTTCAGGTCAGGACCCTTCTTCAAACAAAGTCTTGCTGACTCTTATAGTTAATGCCCCAAGCAATGAAGGCAAGCATACCGTATGTCTTCTTTGCTAAATCAGTCGCTAAACACTAACTCCCCCTCCCATTCCCACACTGACCTTTCTGTCCTGAGCCTCCACCATTGTCAGAGTGAGGCCCAATGCAAATTGGAGGAACAGCACCTCATATTTTGCTTGGGCAGCTCACACCCTACCAGTATGCATATTGATTTCTCCGACTTCAAGTGGCCCTTGCTTTCCCTCTCTCTCCGTCCCTCCCCCACCCTAGTTCCCCGACAAGTCTAACTGTCCTCCTGATTAGATTGTATCTCAGTCTCCTTACACTTGATAACAATGACCTATTCTACATTTCCCTTGATCTCTGTCCACATTGATGTCTGGTTTGCACACCTTACCCTTCCATATCTCTGTCTCTCCCTCCCCTGACTATCAGTCTGAAGAAGGGCCTCGACCCGAAACATCACCCATTGCTTCTCTCCAGAGTTACTCCAGCATTTTGTGTCTGCCTTCTTGACCACGTTATCTACTTGATTAGTTTTTGTTTTCAAGACAACAGCGTGACTAACAGCCCCTCACCCCACCAAGGCCACGCTGACCATGGATCACCCGTACATGACTTCTAAGTTATCCCTGTCTTGCATCCATCCTACACACGAGGGACAATGTACAGAAGCCAATTAACCCACAAGTCTTTGAAATGTGGGAGAAAACCGGAGCACCCGAGAGAACGTACAAACTGCACAGGCGGCACCCCGAGGTCAGGATGCAGCCCGGGTGTGTGGCGCCGTGAGGCTGCAGCTCTACCGCTGCGCCACTACTGCTGCAGCGTACACACCTTTAGGGATCTACGAACCTGCGCCCCAAGATCCTGCGTACATCAATGTTGAAACCAAGTAGCGGCACAAAATCTAGTCCGTCAGCTTCAGACGTTTAGTTCATAAGCTGCAGACCCGGGAGAAATCAATCTCCATGCAGGCAGGAGATGGCGGGGAGGATTGATCTGGTCTCTGGCACTGAGGCAGCAACTGTACTGCTGCTCCACCATGCCGCTGGACTAGGAGCAGGAGCAGGCTTTTCAGCCTATCAAATTCACTCCACCATTCAATTGTGTCTGAGCTATCTTCCCCTCTCATTTTTTTTTTTTCTTTTCTTCTCTATCTCACTCTCTCTCTCACCTCTCTCTCTCTCTCCCTCTCTCTCTCCCTCTCTCTCTCCCCCCCCCTCCCCTATTGTCCCTAGTGTGTGTAGGATAGCGTTAATATGCGTGGATCGCTGGTGGGCGCGGACTCGGTGGACCAAAGGGCCTGTTTCCCATTCCTTCTCCAGAGGTGCCGTTTGTCCCGCTGAGGTACGCCAGCATTTTGCGACTATTTTCGGTGTAAACCAGCATCTGCCCATACAGTGTTGCTCCTCCCAGCCTGGCAGAAGGTGGCAAGAAGCCCGGTCTGCATGACACAGGGAGCCATAGATACTGGTCTATATCCTTTCATTTCTTACACTGCCACGTGCATTTACAGTATTATGTTCAGTTCTGGGCACGTTATAGGAAAGATGTTGTCAAGCCGGAAAAGGTGCAGGGAAGATTTACGAGGATGTTGCCGGGACTCGAGGGTCTGAGCTACAGGGAGAGGTTGAGCAGGCTGGGACGCTATTCCTTGGAGCGCAGGAGGATGAGGGGAGATCCTTATAGAGGTGTATAAAATCATGAGGGGAATAGATAATGTGAATGCACAGGGCAAGTGATCAGATACTAGAGGGGGTGGCTGATAGAGGTACAAAATCATGAGAATAGACCAGGTAGATGCACAGTCTCTTTCTTGCCCAGAGAAGAGGAATCGAGAACTAGAGGACATAGGTTTAAGGTTGGGGGGGGGGGGGGGGGGGGGGGGGGGGGGGGGGGGGGGGGGGGGGGGGGGGAAACATAGGAGCATATGGAGTAACTTTTTCCACGTTACGGATGGTGGGTGTATGGAACGAACTGCCGGAGGAAGTAGTTGAGGCAGGTAATATCGCGATGTTCAGGAAACATTTGGACAGGTGCATGGATAGAATAGGTTTAGAGGGATATGGGCCAAACGCAGGTAGGTGGGACTAGTGTGGATGGGATAGGTTAGTCGGTGTGGACAAGTTGGGCCAAAGGGCTTGTTTCCTTGCTGTGTGACAATGACACACAACAAAACAAAGCACAGAACAAATGTTTTAACACCCAGTTTAAACTATGAAAATTATAACTTACTAGACACAATTTCTGCCCTGTACAAAGTCTGTACATTTCAACTCTTACGAAAACAAGATTAAATTCCGAAGACATTAGCATAGATCTTTATGTTCATAAATTCTTGGGGCAGGATTAGGCCATTCGACCCATCAAGTCTACCCCCCATTCAATCATGCCTGATCTATTTTGCCCTCTTAACCCCATTCTCCTCATAACCCCTGACACCCTGTACTAATCAAGAATCTGCCAATCTGCACCTTAAAAATATTCAATGATGCGGCCTCCACAGCCGTCTGTGGCAATGAATTCCAGATTCACCACCCTCTGACTACAGAAATTCCTCATCAACTTTAAAGGTACATCCTTTTACTGCTTGGCTTTATATGAAGTATTATTCACTACTTCTTAAAAATGGACAATATTCTCATCTCAAGTAATTTGGGTCTGGATGGTGCAGAATCTTATGCAGTTTAGTTTAGAGTTGCAGCGTGGTAACAGGCTCTTCGGCCCACCGTGTCCATGCCGACCAACATTCACCTGCTCACTAGGTCTATGATATCCCAGTTTTGCATCCTACACACTAGGGGCAAGTTAAGTAAGCCCATTAACGCACACGGGAATCGCAGGTCAGCACGGACTCGGTGGGCTGCAGGGCCCCGTTTCCTGTCTCTGTACCGAGATACTCCATCAATTATACACGAGCGTTCCATCCACTGCTGCCCCGACTGATTTCTAACTGAGTTTGTGCTTGGTCCATGCTGCATCAAGTGTAATGGAAGACCCTAAACACCAAGTAGTGAAAGACCTGGATAGAATGGACTCAGAATAAAACGACGTACATTTAGAAAGGAGATGAGCAGGAAATGCTTTAGCCAGTGAGAGGTGAATCTGTGGAATTCATTGCCACAGACGGATGCAGAGGCCAAGTCATTGGGCATTTTTAAGGCGGAGATTGATTAGCACGGATGTCAGGGGTCATGGGGGGGGGGGGGGGCAGAAGGTTTGGAGGGAGAGATAGATCAGCCATGGTTGACTGGCGGAGTAGACTTGATGGGGCGAATGGCCTAATTCTGCTGCTATAAGATGAACTTATGAAATGCCTGCCCAGAACCTCTCTGAAATTAAGACTAGACAAATAGTATGTGTTTATATTGATGGAAATAACCCAAGAAACACAACAACACTCTCTTAGTGGACAAGAGTGGATGGTATAACCTGCAAGATACACGTGCAGCGTTGTTGAGCAAATGGCAGACTACCTACCTATAAATCGGTTAAGAAAGAGCTTGAAATCAACTAAAAATAGAATGAATTGAACAACCTCCAAAATGTGACTTGAAGGTTGTTTAATTACTAATATCTACATTACATTTTTCAGAATTTCACTTTGTAGTTGCAATTGTGACTAATGAACTGCCATCGAGCCATTAATTACTGTCCCCATGTTTTTAGCAGAAAGAGCGGTCCTGAACTACTATCTACCTCAACAATCTTTGATCGCACTTTACTGGCATTATCTTGCACTAAATGTCATTCATGTAATCATGTGTTGTCTTTCCACTGACTGGTTAGCACGCAACAAAAGCTTTTCACTGTACCTTGGTACACATGACAATGAACCAAAACTAGTAAAATAACTGAAAATGAACATCCTTTATGAAACAAAAATGACCCATAAACATTTTTTTTTGTCAAGAGTTAAAAATGCTTTGAACAAAAGGGGGTGGCTTGGAGGCTGCCTTACAGCGCCAGAGACCCTGGCTCGCTCCTGACTGGGTGCTGTCTATACGGTGTTAGCACGTTCTCCTCATGTCCTGTATGGGTTTCTCCACGATCTCCAGTTTCCTCCCACGCTTAAAAGACGTACCGGTTTGTAGGTTAATTGGCTTGGTGTAAATGCAAATTGTCCTTAGTGTGCGCATGATAGTGTTAATGTATGGGGATCGCTGGTCAGTGCAGACTCAGTGGGCCAAAGGCCCTATTTCCACACTGTATCTCTAAACCAAAACACTTAGGTCATATAAGTGATAGGAGCAGAATTAGGCAGCTCGGCCCATCAAGTCTACTCCGCCATTTAATTAGGGCTGATCTATCTCTCACTCCTACCCCATTCTCCTGCCTTCTCCCCACAACCCCCGACTCCTACACTTTACCTCAGTACCCGTGACAATTAACTAAAATAAACTAGTAAAATAACTAAAACAGAAGATCCTCATGGAAAAAAAAAATCACTTAAGAACATTGTTTGTTACTTTGTCGAGTTAAAAATGCTTTTAAACAAAATGCAGCATTCAGGCACACAGGCAAGTACTGGCAGTAGGTAGAAGATAGAGCCTTACTTTCTGGTCTCGACATGCTTGGCCGAGGCCTGCAGGGATGGAAACTGTACATCGTTGAAGATCTCGGGTGGTCCCTGTGACTGGGTTCTCCTCGCGTTGCCCAACCTGGCACCAGGAGGGCGGTACACACCAGTCGGTTTCACTTCCGGGACCTCTTCCACTGAAATCACAGTCATGTTGAACAGAATGTCATCTTTTTTATTCAATATTTAAAAAAAACAAGATAATAATGGGATGAATAATTAGATTATGAATTCATAAGTGGTAGTCATAGTCATCTAGCGGCCGAACATGTCCCACCTGCCTTTGTTTGGTCCATATCCCTCCAAACCTGTCCTATCCATGCACCTGTCCAACTGTTTCTTAAACTTTGGGATAGCCCCATCCTGAACGACCTCCTCTGGCAAGTCTTTCCATACACTCACCGCCCTTTGTGTGAAAAGATTACACATCGATTCCCCTACTCTGGGCATCTGCCCGATCTATTCCTCTCATGATTTTATTCACCTCATATATAAATTAAATTTAATTAAATATCCAATTAAATTCAAAGTACATCTTGGATGGTTATTTTAAAACAATTGTCGGAAGCAATTTGTAAGAAGTTCATGTAATTGGAGCAGAAGTAGACCACGGCCCGCTGACACCGTCACACTTCCTTATCTATCCATTTCCCTCCCACCTAACGTCAGTCTGGTCTCCACCCGAAACGTCACCTATTCCGTCTCTCCAGAGATGCTGCCTGTCCCGCTGTGTCTAATGTAGTGCATCTGTTCCCGAGACAAAGTCCAATGTCCGCAATGGGGTTGAAGTGAATCAACCAATGCTCCATCTTAAGAATCGTTCAGAAGCCCGATAACGTCAAGAAATAATAAAATCTAGTACTAGCGAGTATATCTCTAAGGTGAGGAGAAGGTTTAGGGGGGTGGGTGGGGGAAGAAGAGGTTTTTTTCAAAACAGAGGACAGTGAGTGCCTTATGTATGCCCTGGAGAACTAGTCATGGTCTGGTTTGGCTCAACCACCAAGCACGACATCCGGAGGTTGCAACGAATCGTCCGATCAGCAGAGAAGGTTATTGGCTGCAACCTTCCCTCCATTGATGAACTGTACACTGCAAGAGCCAGGAAGCGAGCGGGCAAGATGATCCCTGACCCCTCTCACCCTGGCCACAAACTCTTTGAATCACTTCCCTCTGGAAGGCGACTCCAGACTATCAAAGCTGCCACAGCCAGACATAAAAACAGCTTTTTTCCACGAGTAGTAGCTCTACTCAATAACCAAAAATCTGTAGCCTCCTTTTGCTCTGGTATTTTATTTCATTCACATGTTTAATCGATAATGTTTTATTATGAATGTTTAATGTTTTATGTGTCATTCCTAACTGTCGCTGTATGTCATGTTGTCACTTGTGGGCAGAGCAGCAAGGCAAATTCCTTGTATGTGAATACTTGGCCAATAAACATATTCATTCGTTCTTCGTACTTTTCTGCTCAGGGAATGTTTAACAGATTAACAAAAATAGAAGAGGAAAAAGTAAAAATAAAAAGCAATGTGAATGAGCACATTGATACTTTCCCCCAGGAGATAACACCCAATGCTTCCCACATACAAAGATGTCCTTATACCCCAAATAACTATAAGTACTGGAAATTTCCGTAGTGGCTCTTTACATGTAACCGTGGGCGGCAAAGTGACGCAGCTGTTAGAGCTGCAGCTGTACAGTGCCAGACACCCCGCTTTAATCCAGACCTCGGATGCTGTCTGTGCGTGTGGTTTGCACGATCTCCCTGTGACCGTGTGGGTTTCCTCTGGGTGTCCCGGTTTCCCAAAGACTGGCCCTCTGTAAATTGCCTCAAGTGAGCAGGGAGTGGAAGTATGCATGGGGAAAGAAAGGAAGGAAGGAAGGAAGGAAAGAAGGAAGGAAGGAAGGAAGGAAGGAAGGAAGGAAGGAAAGAAGGAAAGACGGAAAGAAGGAAAGAAGGAAAGAAGGAAAGAAGGAAAGACGGAAAGAAGAAGTAAAGAAGGAAAGAAGGAAAGAAAGAAAGAAAAACTAGCATGAACCGGTGATCGATGGGCTCGGTGGGACGAATGGCCTGTTTCCATGCTGTATCTCGGAACTAAACTGGTGAGAGGTGCATGGGAGCTGCACTGACGTGGATTTGAACTAATTGTGTCGCTGCCTTTTACCAGGGCCAACAACTGTAGAATGGAGGGTACACAAAAGGCTGGAGAAACTTAGCGGGTGCAGCAGCATCTAAGGAGCGAAGGAGATAGGCGACGTTTCGGGTCGAGACCCTTCTTCAACTGAGATGATTTCCAAACTACATGCCTTGGGGAAAAGGAATTGTTACAGCAATGGAAATCAGATAAAATACCAGGACCTGGAGCGCAGGAGGCTGAGATGTAATCTTACAGGTGTATATAAACATGAGGAGAATAGATAGGGCATTTGCACAGAATCTTTAACCATGATGGGGAATCAAAAGTCCAGAGGATATAGGCTTAAAGTGAGAGGGAAAAGATTTAATTCATCCTCATCTTCTCTCTAAAGCCAAGTCCTTTTATTCTGAGGTTGTGCCCTCTGAACCTAGACTCTCCCACTAGTGGAAACTCCACATCCACTCTATCCAGGCCTTTCACGATTCGTAAGGTTTTATGAACCCCCTCCCCCCTTCTAAACTCCAGCGAGTACAGGCCCAGTGTTGTTAAATGCTCATCATAAGTTATCCCAATCAACCCGCGTTTATTATCGTAAACCTCCTCCGGACCCTCTCCACGCCAGCATATCCCTCCTCGGATGTGGGGTCTAAAACTACTCCCAATAATCGGTAGAGTACGGATTATAATTATATGGCACCCTATGCCATAATAGAAACATATAAATTAGGTGCAGGAGCAGGCCATTCCCACCCAAACCACCCCCTCCCCGGGTACTCTCCCTTGCAACCGCAGGAAATGCTTGTCCCTTTACCTCCCCCCTCGACTCCATCCAAGGACCCAATCAGTCTTTCCAGGTGAGGCAGAGGCTCACTTGCACCTCCTCCAACCTCATCTACTGCATCAGCTGTTCCTGGTGTCAACTTCTCTACACCGGCGAGACCAAACGCAGGCTCGCCAATTGCATCGCTGAACACCACCGCTCAGTCCGTCTTAACCAACCCGATCGCCTGGTTGCTCAGCACTTCAGCCCCCCATCCCAATCTGTCCTTGGCCTCCTCAATTGCCAGAGTGAGGCCCAGCGCAAATTGGAGGGACAGCGCCTCGTATTTCACTTGGTTAGCTTACACCCCAGCGGTATGAACATTGACTTCTCTAATTTTCAATAACCCTTGCTTTCTCCCTCCTTCCCCTCCCCTTCCCAGCTCTCCCACAGGTCCTACTGTCCCCACCTACTTCCTTTCTTTTTCCCCACTCCACCCCCCCCACATCAGTCTGAAGAAAGGTCTCGACTCGACGCGTCGTCAATTCCTTCTCTCCATAGATGCTGCCTCACCCGCTGAGTTTCTTCAGCATTTCTGTCTACCTTTGATTTTTCCAACATCTGCAGCTCTTTCTTAAACACAGGAATAAGTCTCATTTCTCCGTCTTTGCTTACCCACAGCGACGGGTGCCTGCGCTGGTGTTATCTTGTTCCACGGTCCAATGGTCCGGTCTCCTTCTCTGTACGAGACATTCTCTCCATCCTCATCTTGATCTTCTTTCTTCTCATCTTCTTCCTCCCTTTCATCACTAGAGTTTATAATAGCAGTTCACATGAGATATGAATTGACGTGCACTTAAATAATACAAGACATGAGGGGAACAGAGAGGATAAATGGTCTTTTACCCAAGATTGGGGAATCAAGAACAAGAGGACATTGGTTTAAGTTGAGAGGTAAGATTTAATAGGAACCTGAGGGACAACTTTTTTTTCCGCATTCAGAGAGTGGTGGGTGTATAGAACAAGCTGCCAGATTACATAGCAGAGGCAGGTATTATAACAACATCTAAAAGACCATTGGACAGGTATATAGATAGGAAAGGTTCATATGGGCCAAACAAGCAAATGGAACCAGCTTAGATAAGGGATATGGGCCAAATGCAGACAAATAAGGGGTATGGGTCAAAAGCAAGACAATATCAGACAAGATTAATGGGGCATCTTGGTCTTTAGACTGTAGAGATACAGCGTGGAGATCCGAGGGGGTGATCACTGGTCGGAGCGGATGTGGTGAACCGAAGGGCCAGTTTTTGCACTGCATCTGTAGTATTAAAATCACAGTTTGTGGTTGCTGGTTTTATCCTAGATGGAAGTAACTGACGACTTGACCACTGAATGGGAATAAATAAGACAGACACAAAAAGCTGGAGTAACTCGGCATGTCAGGCAGCGTTTCTGGAGAAAAGGAACAGGTGGCATTTCGGGTTGCAACCCTTCTTCTCCAGAGATGCTGTGTTAATATAGCTTTTATGTCTATCTTCAGTGTAAATCTGCATCTGCAGTTCCTTGCTACACAGGAATAAACAGGGGTTAGTGTAGTAGCAAGATCAGGGCAGAGGACTGAAGGAGTTCAGAAGCTGGACCAGCGATGATTAAATGCACCACAGCAGATGAAGAATTTAACAATTAACTAAATTAAATAAGTAATAAACATGAAACTGAAAGTTGTCAATAATAATGACATGAAACAACCAGAGTATAGTAGAACATTTGGTGCACATCTGCCCCAGCCAATTATGGACTCTACCTGTCCTGCCCCAGCCAACAATAGACCATTATGGACTCTACCCATCCTGCCCCAGCCAACAATGGATCATTATGGTCTCTACCCGTCCTGAGGTCATCTCGTATCGGCCCTGATTTGTTCATAAGTTATAGGAGCAGAATTTTGTCTACATCTTTGTAGTTTTGGTTACACATAGTATCCTTTTAACCAAAGGCTCAGTGGTTAATGTTTTTTGCTCACCTGATTTGTAAGGCGTGGATCCTTAAACCACTGTAATCAACTTCCTTTTGTTCAAACTCTTTCCATTCCTCATCCTCCTGTAATAGATAAGTTCACGCACTTGAATACATTATCTTTATAGAGAATCAGTCAGTAAAAACTGAGATAGACAAAGTGCTGGTGTAACTCAGCGGGTCAGGCAGCATCTGCGAAGAACATGGATAGGTGACGTTTCACAGAGTGCTGGAGTAACTCAGCAGGTCAGGCAGCATCTGTGGAGAACATGGATATGTGACGTTTCACAGAGTGCTGGAGTAACTCAGCGGATCAGGCAGCATCTGTGGAGAACATGGATAGGTGACGTTTCACAAACGTGCTGGAGTACATTATCTCGATTATTCATTAAAAATATCGATTATTCCATTAAAACGGCCAAACGGTAACTCAGCGGGTCAGGCAGCATCTCTGGTGAAAAAGGAGGGACGATGCCTCGGGACTCTTTTTCAGACGGAAAGTAGGGATGGGGGTGAAGAGCTGGAGGCGAGAAAAGAACAGTACTGATTAGGGTCAGCCACAAATGCAGGGCGGTGCCTAATAGGTCCATTGTTAGCTCGGGAAGGTGTGATCTCGAGAGCAACAAAGTGGAACTAGTAAAACAACTTGGGATGGGGGCAGTGTAAAATGAAATTACTTAAAATGAGACAATTCAATATCACTGGGTTATAAGCTACCCAAATGAAATTAGGTGCTGTTGTTATCAGGCAACTGAACCAACCCACCACAACCAGAGAGCAGTGCTGGACTACTATCTATCTCTTTGGTGACCCTGGGACTATGCTGGCTTTTCCTTGCACTAAACATTATTCCCATATCCAGTATTTGTACACTGTAAATGCCTCGATTGTAATCACGCATTGTCTTTCTGCTGACTGGTTTAGCACACGACAAAAGCTTTTCACCTCGGTACGCGTGGCAATAAGCTAATAACGGTTCCTCCAATTTACGTATGGGCTCACTCAGGCAATGAAGGCAGCCTCGGACAAAAAGGTCAATATGGGACGGGAGGGGAAAGTAGTTAAAATGGTTGACAACTGGGAGACCCCATAGGAAACATAGAAAATAAAGCTAAATGAAAACTTAAACAATGAGAGGCAATGCCTGCTGTTGAGTTGTGATTTGAAGCATCCAAGCACTAAAATATGAGATACAAAAAGGCCAACTTTCCATATCTTATCCTTCTAACACATTGTAATCCAACCACAAATATCTGCTCCACATCCACTCTATCCACGCTTTTTACTATTTGGTAAATATAAATGTGCCCCCCCCCCCCTCCTCCCCCATCCTTCTAAACTCCTAGTACAGCTAGTACAGGCCCAGTGCCATCAAACACTCACATATTAATCCAATCATTCCTGGGATTATTCTCATAAACCTCCTCTGGACCCTCTCTGGAATCTGTGGAAATCATTGCCACAGAAAGCTGTGGAGACCAAGTCAATGGATATTTGTATGGCAGAGATAGGTAGAGAATGGGGTTGAGAGGGAAAAATAATCGGTCATGACTGCATGGCAGAGTAGTCGTGATGGGCCGAATGGCCTAATTCTGTTCCTATAACTTACGAACTCTCCAACGCATCCTTCCTCAGATATGGGGCCCCAATACTGCTCACAATACTCCAAATGTGGTCTGACCCGTGCCTTATAGAGCCTCAGCCCAGGTGTACATTGTAGACAATCCTGGCTCTATGAGATCACTTGTTTGGCCGTTTTAATGGAATAATCGTCAGACGAAACAATACAGATACCAGCAACAGGGATAAATACAACTTTCAGAAGGGCGCAAGTTTGCGTTGAAGTCAGAGAGTGATACAGAATGGAAACAGGCCCTTTGGTCCAACTTACCTACAGACCAAATGTCCCAGCCTCAACTACGTCCCCTGGCAGCTTGTTCCACACACCCAGTGTCAATGAGTTACCCCTCAGATTCCTATTAAATCTTTTTCCCTTCAACCTATGTCCTGGATTCCCCTACTCTGGACAAGTACCTGTGCATCTATCCGATATATTCCTCTCATGATTTTATGCACTGAACATTTTGTGTAGAGCAACGTGAAGTAATGCATTTTGATCGGGTACATAATATCCAAATCATACTGAACGTGCCAGGTTTCTGTTCACGAGCTCAATCAGGCTTCTTGGCCTCCTCCCATGATACTGCCCAGTTTAGTATTGTTGGCAAATTCTGAACTGTCACAGGGCAGCACAGTGGCGCAGCGGTAGAGTTGCTTGTATGTACAGAGCTTGTACCTTCTCCCCTTCAGTATCCCAAGCTCCAAAAACATACAGGTTTGTAGGTTTATTGGCTTGGTGCAAATGTAAAAATTGTGCCTAATGTGTGTAGGGTTAGGGTGCGGAGATCACTGGTCGGGCAGACTTGGTGGGCCCAAAGGCCTGTTTCCGTGCTGTATCTCTAACCTAGTAGCCGAGACCCAACCATTGACACCTCTAGTTGTCCCCAACCAAAAAAAAAAAACAATTTCTCCAACTATTTCATGTCTGTCAAGTAATTTTCAAACCATGCCAACACATTACATGCCTTTTAGCACACTTCAAGTCCTCCCCTAGCAGGCGTTCATTTAGGAAGGAGAAGAGGAGAAATTATTTAGTCAGAGGGTGGCAAATCTGTGGAATTCTTCATCACAGTGGGCTGCGGAGGCCCAGTTAGTGTATACTTTTAAGGCAGAGATAGATTCTTGATTAGTACGGGTATCAGAGGTTATGGCCATGAGGTTACCTGTCAAAAGATTGACACTGTACACAGTAGATACAGTTCATTTAAAGTATCTGCGGAATGCAATGAGGTTGGCGAAATGTACAATCTGGAGCTCTGGCCAGAAGGGCATTTGTACGGCTCTATTACGAGCCGCGCGGGGTTGGAGTCATCGGATCAAGCACTGCGCCTGCCACAGGGGGAATGAGTCTACCTGCTGGTGCTAGGAGCACTCACTAGTCTTACTAAATGAACATTAGAGTACTATCGTCGTGGCCTGCGTTTGGGCCAGAGCGCAGGGGATAAAGCTCGCCGCTCAGTTGTTGACAACCTCCTGGAGAACTGTGACATACTATGTATGCAAGAGACATTCTTAGCAAAGCAAGACTTGGACAAACTCAATTCTCTCAATGACAATTTTCATGGGGCTGGGGAGTCTACAACTGACCTTGGCATGGGAATAGTCAGAGGTAGGATACCAGGTGGTGTGGCCATTCTATGGAACAAGAAGCTTGACTCATCAGTAAATGTGATTCGGCTTGATGTTGACTGGTGCATTGCCATACACTTTATTCACAACAAGGAATTTGTTATCCTGAATGTATATACACCCTATGAATGCCATCAGAATGAGGATGAATATTTAAATAGACTTGCTTTCATCTATTCTTTCATTCAAAACAATAATTATTGTAGCGTATATGTCATTGGGGATATGAATGCAGATATCTCAGATAGGAACTCATTATTTGCCAATCATATGGCTCAGTTCTGTCAAGATAATAATTTAATATTGTCAAGCAAAGTGCTTTTACCTACAGATAGCTATACTTATATTAGTGAGGCCTGGCACACCACATCATGGCTGGACCACTGTATTAGTACAGCTGATGCACATGCCTCATTGGGGTGTATGAGCATTCTGTACGGGGCAGCAATGACTGATCATGTACCTGTTGCTATGACAATAAATGTTGAACACACACCTGTGGTATCCAGAGATAGAAATAGCCTTAATACAGAAAAACTGGACTGGTCAACGCTTACAAAGGAAGACATCCTAGCCTATTATGCCCATACAGATAAATCCTTAAGCAATATTCATCTACCTAAAGATGTAAATGCTGTTCGCTTCATCTGTAAAAATGAGCAAGCTATGAGGGCTGATTCCATGGCTAAGAAGCTGCTAAGTAACAATGCTACAGATTTTTGGAAGGAAGTGAGAGCTCTTAGCAATTGCAAAACATCTCTACCATGTACTGTAGATGGAATCTCCGGAACGACTAATATCGCGGAGTTATGGCGACAACATTATAGCACTTTATTCAACTGTGTCCAAGGTGACTTGTATTGGGTGGACAATATTGAGAGTAATGACTCGATGGTGATTATGTCACATGAGGTGTATCATGCCATGAACAAGCTGTCCAACAACAAAGCAAGTGGCTAGGATCATTTCTCTGCTGAACATCTTAAGTATGCGAGTATGAGGATAGCTCCTCTCCTAGCTATTTGTTTTACTGGCTTTATGATTCATGGCATGTTACCAGACTCAATGTTGTCTGTCCTGTTAGTGCCGGTTATTAAGGACAAAGCGGGTAAAGTAGGCGGTTTAAATAATTACAGGCCCATAGCTTTAGCCAGCATATTGTCAAAATTCTTAGAAAGAGTTCTGCTGGATAGAATACATGAGTTTGTTAACTCCACAGATAACCAGTTTGGCTTTAAAGCTAAACATGGCACTGACTTATGCATATATGCCCTAAAGGAGATTGTAAACAAATATAGAGGCAAAAACTCTTCAATCCTTATGTGCTTTATTGATGCTTCCAAAGCGTTTGACTGTGTTAATCACAGAAAGCTGTTTGGTAAAATGCATCAAAGAGGGGTGCCTAAATATATTGTGAGAATACTGGCCTACTGGTATGCCCACCAGACTATGCAAGTAAAATGGGGCAATAGGGTCTCAGCCCTATTTGGGGTTAGTAATGGTGTTAGACAAGTGGGAATTTTATCCCCAGTCCTTTTTAATCTATATATTGATGATCTGTCTAAACAATTGAAAGCCTGTAACACTGGGTGCGTGATGGTAATATTCTAGTGAACCATATTATGTATGCAGATGATCTTGTGGTCTTTAGTCCATCTAGCGCTGGTCTCCAGCAGCTCCTTACTGCATGTTCCGTGTATGGTTTGGAACATGACATTAAATATAATGCTAATAAGAGTGCTGTTATGGTCTGTAGAACCAAAGAGGATAAAAGCCTAAAATATCCTGATTTTAAATTGTCTGACAACAATCTTAGTGTCTGTAATAAGATAAAATATCTAGGGCATATTATTACAGAACAAATGACAGATGATGAGGATATTTATAGGCAACGGCGCATGCTGTATATACAGGCGAATATCCTCTTGCGTGAATTTGGTGCGTGTGCAGATGTGGTGAAGATGTCGCTATTTAGAGCATACTGCACACCCCTCTACACTGCGCACCTGTGGTCGAACTATTTAAAGACAAGTATGCAGAGACTAAAGGTTGCATATAACGATGCCATGAGAACACTGCTAAAGCAACCAAGATGGTGTAGTGCCAGTAATATGTTTGTGGCTGCAGGAGTCAGTACTTTAGAAGCTATCCTAAGGCACCACATGTATAAATTCATTTGCAGGATAAATGACTCTAAAAATGTGCTTATTGTGGCCTTGACAAACATAAGGGTTAGCACTACACGCTACGAATCCCAGTTGTGGAGACACTGGTATCGTTGTCGTTGTACGACATTGATCATTTTTTACTCTGGATTTTTAACTTAAGTATTGTGGGGTTTTTTTAAAAAAAATATAAATTATGATGTTTTTATGTGATTTACCATGATTTTATATATATTTATGATATTTGAGATGCAATGCATTTTTAATGTAATGTCGCCCCTTGTCTGGACCTTGAGTCCGTAATAAAGTTACTAAATTAAATTAAATTATGGGGAGAAGGCAGGAGAATGGGGTTGAGAGGGAAAGATAGATCAGCCATGATTGAATGGCAGGGTAGACTTGAAGTGCCGAATGGCCTAATTCTACTATTCCTTAGAACAAACACCTAACTTGTGTAAAGATGGTGCATACAAGGAGGCATTTGGGAGACTGGAGGGATGGATTTACTGGTTGCTGCAGGCATCTTCTGCAAACTACTTGGCTCATAGGCAGAGTCATGTTACAAAATGGGAACAGCCCTCATGTTGAAATTTATTGAAGTACAGTATCAGCAAAAATCCACGTGCACCACATTCACTGATTTCCCAATTTAGAGATACAGAATGGAAACAGACCCTTCGGCACACCGAGTCCGTGCCGACCAACAATCTACCCATACACCAGTGCCTTCCTACAGACGCCAATTAACTTACAAATCTTCACATCTTTGGACTGTGGGAGGAAACCAGAGCACCCGGCGAAAACCCACGCTGTCAGTGAGAGCGCGCAAACTCCACACAGACAGCACCCGCAGTCAGGATCAAACCCGAGAGACTGGCGCTGTACGGCAGCAGCTTTACCACTGTACCGCCCCTCTGTTATAGCGTAGAACAGTACATCATAGGAACAGCCTCTGCAGCCCACAATGTCCGTGTCAAACATGACGCCAAGTTGAAATAATCTCCTCTGACAGCACAAAACCCAGATCTCTCCATTTCCAGCATATCCAGGTGCCTATCAAGAAATATCTAATGCCATTATGAAATCTATTTAACAGCTACATTCTGAAAACTTTATTTAGTGAAACATGGCACCGGTAATAAACATTAATATGGAACTGTGCCTGTGTCAATAACTAGAGAACGATCCTGAGCTACTATCTACTTCACAGGAGACCCTAGGACTATCTTTAATTGGTCTTTACCTTGCACTAAGCATGACTCCATTTATCATGCATCTGCACACGGTGGATGACGCGATTGCAATCACATAATGTCTTTCTGCTGACTGCTAAGCATGCAACTAAAGCCTTTCACTGTACAAAGGTAGATTTGACAATAAACTAATCTTATCTGCAGAAGGGTCTCGACCCAAAACGTCACGCATTCCTTCTCTCCAGAGATGCTGCCTCTTCCGCTGAGTTACTCCAGCATTTTGTGTCTATCTACAGTGTAAACCAGTATCTGCAGTTCCTGCCTACACATTTAGTCTTTGGATCAGGTGACTTGCAGCTGCAGAAAGGAATGCCTACCCTCAACAACACAGCACATTTTATAGATTGTGGCATCAATTAGCCTGGTGTATTTATAATTCCAATTCATGAGAATACAGAGTGTAGGTGGCCCTTCCATGCCGTGCCACTTGTCAAGTTCATGACCTGATCCCCATTTCCCCTGCATTTTTCCCCAATCCCTCAGTTACACTGATGAAGCATACAATTGATCCAGGCTCTGAATGAATTCAATGACTAAACCATTACAGCTCTCTGGAGTAGAGAAGTGGGAAGAATCACCATCCTGGTTTGTCTCATCAGAAAAAAAGACGCCGCTAAGAAATGTATGCATAAATACAAAAGGTTAACGCTAGCTACAAAGGCTAAATGTACAAACGCAGTGTGACACCGCCCTGCCATAAGTGATAGGAGCTAAATTAGGCCACTCGGCCCATCAAGTATACTCTGCTGGGGATACACAAAAAGCTGGAGAAACTCAGCGGGTGCAGCAGCATCTAAGGAGCGAAGGAGATAGGCGACGTTTCGGGTCGAGACCCTTCTTCAGACTCTGTTATGATAAGTATACTCTGCTATTCAATCGTGGCTGGTCTGTCTTTCCTTCTCAACCCCATTCTCCTGCCTTCTGCACATAACCCCTGACACCTGTATTAATCAAGAATCTGTCAATCTCCACCTAAAAAACACCCACTGACTTGGCCTCCACAGCTGCCTGGGCCCATATTTGCCCAACATCCCCTCTCCACCTCGTCCTGATTGAGGGACTCGACCAGATACAACCACCAGTGTGTTCAGAGATGCTGCATGACTCGCACAGGTCCAACAGTTTGTCCCTCTTTCAAACAGGCACAATGGATGTCATGATCTCCCACATTCTGCAACTCATTCACAGCTAATTCACTGATAAATGATGACTAAGCAAAAAATAAATCATGTCAGCTATTTTCCCCAAAAAAGAGAAAGCAAGTCGGCCCATTGTTTGGCCAAAGGGATAGGGTTAGCCATTTACACGGGCAACTCTTTTTAAAAACTTTTAGAGATACAGCGTGGAAACAGGCCCTTAGGCCCACCGAGTCTGCACCGACCAGTGATCACCCCGTACACTAACATGGACAATTTACAACTTACTGAAGCCAATTAACCTATAAACCTGTACGACGTTGGAGCATGGGAGGAAACCGGAGCACCCAGAGTAAACGCATGTGGTCACAGGGAGAATTGCAAACTCCGTACAGACAGCACCCGTAGTCAGGAGCGAACCCAGGTCTCTGGCGCTGTGAGACAGCAACTATACTGCTGCTGCTCCACTGTGCCGCCCCATTGAAATTGTAGCTGGCAGACAAGATTATTACAATAGACAATAAACAATAGGTGCAGGAGTAGGCCATTCGGCCCTTCGAGCCAGCACCACCATTCAATGTGATCATGGCTGATCATCCACAATCAGTACCCCGTTCCTGCCTTCTCCCCATATCCCCTATCTTTAAGAGCCCTATCTAGCTCTCTCTTAAAAATTACAAACCAGGAAAATGTTGAAGTCTTCTTCAGCAAAACAAAGTGCCGGAGCAACACAGCAGGTCAGGCAGCACCTGTGGAGGGAATAGACTGAGGATGTTTCCTATCGAGTCTCTTCAGACTGATATACGAGTGAGGGGAAAGCTGGGGGGAAAAAAGAGGTGGGGCCAGGTCAAAGCCTGGCTAGGGATAGACAGGAAACTGCAGATGCCGGTTTACAATAAAAAATACCAACTGAGCAGGTCACGCAGCATGTCTGTGGAACATGGATAGGTGACGTTTCACATCATGCTGTAGTAACTTAACCACCCAGGCAGCATCTCCAGAGAACATGGACAGGTGATGTTTTAGGTCGGAAACCTTTTCATTCTGAGAGTAGGGAGCAGAAAGCTGGAACAAGGTATGGCAAGTGATAGGCGGATACAGGTGAGGGGGGGGGAATTTGATTAGCAGATGGGAGGCCTGAGATGAAGAAAAAATGGTTGAGAGGCATGAATGTGAAGCCAAAGGAATAAAAGTTGAAGTGGACCCACTTGCCAGACATTGTCCCACCTCTCTCCCTCCGACTGCGATCAGTATAAAGAAGGGTCTTGATCCAAAACGTCACCTACGTTCTCCAGAGATACTGCCTGACCCGTTGAGTTACTCCAGCACTCTGTGAAATGTCACCTATCCATGTTCTCCACAGATGCTTCCTGACCCGCTGAGTTACTCCAGCACTCTGTGAAACGTCACCTATCCATGTTCTCCAGGATCCTGCCTGATCCGCTGAGTTACTCCAGCATCTTGCCATTATTAAGTGATAGGTGGATACGGGAAAGGTTGATTTATGAGTGGCAGGTGGGTAGATTAACTGGCAACAGCTAGAGATGAAAAGCAGACAAAAAAGTTATTGTTCACAACTTTAGGCTTGGCCACCTGCAGCTGTCTCAGTGCCGGAAATAAGAATATTCAGTCATAATTTTATGTGCAGCTCCTCACACAAGGCTTGATCTCAGAGGTCACACACATACAAAGATCTAACAATGACTGCCTTCACTTCTTTACATTCAACATCATTATCATCATCACTGTTATTGGGGGAGGTGACATTATACCCGAGGAAGAATGTTCAGGAGAGGTTTACCAGAATGATCCCAGGAATTATCGGGTTAAAATATGACGACATTTGATGGCGCTGAGCCTGTACTTGCTGGAGTTTAAAAGGATGAGGGAGGGCCACATTGAAAGGCCTGGACAGAGTGGATGAGGTGAGGATGTTTCCACTAGTGGGAGAGGCTTGGACCAGAGGGCACAGCCTCAGAATAAGAGAACAAACCTTTAGAAAGGAGATGAGGAGGAATTTCTTTAGTCAGAGGGTTGTTGAATCTGTGGAATTCATTGTCACAGATTGCTGTGGAAGCCAAGTCCATGGATATTTTTAAGGTACAGATTGATAGATTCTTGATTAGTACACAGGTCAGACTGAGAGTCAGGGGAAAGGGGATGCTGTCTGACCCACTGAGTTGCTCCAGCTTTTTGTGTCTATTTCCTGTTTATACAAGCCATATTCCATGTGCGTACCCAAAGGCCTTTTAAATGCCACTATCGGATCTGCCTCCACCACCACCACCGTTGCCAGGCAACTCACCACCCTCTGTGCAAAACAATTACCCTGCACATCTCCATTAAATGTTCCCCTTCTCACCTTAAATCAACGCCCTCCAGATATTGACATTGCCACTCTGTGAAAAAGGTTCTGATTGTCAACCATATCTATGTCGCTCATAATTTCACCTGCTCATATCAGGTCCCCCTCACCTCTGGTGCTCTAGAGAAAACAATCCAAGCTTGTCCAGCCCCCTAATCCAGGCAACATTCTGGTAAACCTCTACTGCACGTGATACATAAATCTGCAAGGCACATCAGAAGTATCACTTGCTTGGATGGAAGTAGTTACAAGCTACTTAACACCATTCAGCTGAAAGCATCCAATGCAAAACATGAAAAGGATAAAAAACATACACATAAGTTCATAAGTTATAGAATTCCACACCAGTCATGGCTGATCCATCTTCCCTTCTCAACCCCATTCTCCTGCATTTGCCCCATAACCCGACACCCATACGATTCAAAAACACTCGGCCAGAGTCATACAGTGTGGAAATAGGCCTTTCGGCCCAACTTGCCCAACCGAGACAACATGTCCAACCTACGTCCAACCTACACTATGGGACATGTCCTGGGTCTCCTCCACGGCCAGAGTGAGCAACACCGCAAATTGGAGGAACAGCACCTCATATTCCGCTTGGGGAGTCTGCATCCTCTTGGAATGTACATTGAATTCTCTCAATTCTGTTGACCCTTGCTGTCTCCTCCCCTTCCCACCTCTCCCTCAGCCCTCGGGCTCCTCCTCCTCCTTTTTCCTTTCTTCCTCCCGCCTCCCCCCACCCCCCATCTGAGGAAGGGTTTCAGCCCGAAAGGTTACCTATCTCCTTCGCTCCATAGATGCTGCTGCACCAACCGAGTTTCTCCAGCATTTTGTGTACCCTCATCTACACTAGTCACACCTGCCTGCATTTGGCCTATATCCCCCAAACCTGCCCTATCCATATACCTCGTCTAAATGTTTCTGAAACGTTGCAATAGTCCCTGCCTTAAATACCTCCTCCAGCAGCGTGCTCTACATTCCTACCAACCTTTTGTGTAAAAGAGTTACTCCTCAGGTTCCTATTAAATCTTTCCCCTCTCACCTTAAACTTATGTCCTCTGGTTCTCTTAACATGCTTTTCTCTCTCCCGACTTCTGACACAGGGTCTCCAGTTAAGACATGAACTGTGCCTTCAAACATTTGAGGTCTGACCAGCCAAGTATTCCAATCCCAAGGAACGTAGTTCTCACAATCCCATGTTCTACTTAACTGTGCCATAGCCCTTTTGCACTGGTTAAGAATATTTCGGCTGATCAGAACAAAAGGAAGCAGCTAAGAAATGTTTGCATTAATACACAAGATATAATAACTACGTCAACCTCAAAGGCTAAATGGCCAAACGCAGTGTGGCACCGCACCACTATAAAACTACCAGGTGAGAAACGTTATGTCTAAGGGAGTCAGACAAAATGTTAAAGACAAAAACGTCATAGAGGAACAGGAAGCGCTTAAGACAGCTGGAATGTACGATGACCAACAACTAGGGCAAAGGCAAAACCAGCGATGTGGAGAATATTTCTCTTCCACCCCCCCACTCCAATGCCAACCAGGATGCTTCATGTGTCATCTCCGTTCTCATTCACGCCCCAACAACCCAGAGTCCTTTTAAAAAAAAACAGAGCTAAGGCCTGACTCAACCTACCAGCGCACACTGCACATCCTCCCCCCAAAAGTAAATCTATCTCCCCCTCACAATATCAGCCATCCCCCATCCTTCACAGGTACAGGAACAGGTGTCAGGGGTTATGGGGAGAAGGCAGGAGAATGGGGTTGAGAGCAAAAGATAGATCAACCATGATTGAATGGTGGAGAAGACTTGACGGGCCTAATTCTGCTCCTATCACATGAACAATCCCTCCCATATCTGGCGCCACTTTTCAGCTTCGACTCCCTCCCCCGCCCAATCTCCACACTAAACCACAACAAATGGGAAGGATCGTCACCATAAGAAAACACATTTTTCTCCCCAGGCAAAATTGACCCCCCCCACAATTCTCTTCCTTTCATCACTTTTTTCTACTCCACTGTGCCCCACCGTTGCCTGGATTTGTCACTCTCTCCCCTTGGTTCCATATGCCTACAATTAAAGGACATTCTTTTAAGAAGTAGATGAAGAAGAATTTCTTTAGACGGAGGGTGAATCTGCGGAAATGTTTGCCACAGAAGGATGTGGAGGTCAAGTCAGTGGATATTTTTAAGACAGAGATTGATAGACTCTTGATTAGTGTGGGTGTCAGGGGTTATGGGGAGAAGGCAGGAGAATGGGGCTAGGAAGGAGATATAAATCAGCCACGATTGAATGGTGGAGTAGATCTGATGGGCTGAATGGCCTAATTCTGCTCCCTTACCAGGTTTTGTTTTCTCTCTCCCCTCATCTACAAATCATTTCTCCTCCACACCCACTCCTAAGAATGGATACAATTAAAGACCATCGATCACCCCATCTGTAAATGGCAGCCCTCCTAGGCAAGGCGTAGTCTGCATCCTCCTTCCCCTCTCCTCACCCCCACCACCCCTTCCATACCCATCCTCATGCCTCCGTTACAGACTCCTCATGCGCCCCTCCCTCTGGGGCCTTCTCAAACCCCCTCCCTCCCCCAGCCTATCCTCACCCTTACATCCCCGGTCCACCCCTTGTCATACTCCCCCCACCCCCCTGTTGTACTACTATGGCCCACATCTTCCCTCTCTATCCTCCCCCTCCTTGATGACAATGCGCCCCCAAATCCCTCCCCTCATCTAGTCTTTCCCCCATCATAGCCCCCTCTCACCCCCAAATTCCTCCCATCTCCCTTCCCTCCTCGTCCCCAAACCCCTCTTGCCCACTCTTCTACCACAACCCCCTCTCCTCCTCCCCCCGTCCTCATTCCTCTCCCCATCTTCGGGTCTTGTCTTTCTTCTTTTATCGTCTCTTTTGATAAAGAGATCTCCCCACCCTCCCTCCTCAATCCCCCCCCCACCCTCCGCATTCCACCATCCTCCACACCTCTTCCATCTTCAATCCCCCCTTCCCCCCTCCTGGTTGGTTTGGCCTTTCTTTTTCTTCTTCTTGTCTCTATTGGCAAAGAAATCTCCTCACCCACCCCGTCCACCTTCCTCACCTTTCCACCATCCTCAATCCCATCCCTATCTCCTCAATTGCCTTCCCTCTTCACCCCTCCTCTCCTCACCATCATCCTGCTTCCTTCCTTCCACAATCCCTCCACCACCTTATTCCCCCCCCCCTCCACAACCCTAACACACTCCTTCCCTTTTCACCATCCCCTCCTCAATCCCCTCCCCTTCCATAACCCTTCACCCTCCTCACCCTAGGCCTCTCCACCCCTCCCCTTTCCATCCATTCCTCGCCTCCTCCTGTTTTGTCTTTTATCTTCTTCATCTCCTTTCGGAAAATAAATCCCCAGAACCCACCACAATCTCGTCCCCCTCCACCCCTCTGTACTATCCTCAGTCTCCATTTCCATCTTTGGTTCTGTCTTTCTTCTTCTGCTTCTTCTCTCTTTTGGCAATGAATTTCCACCCTCCCCTCCACCTTTCCTCAATCCCCCACCTTTCCATGTTTTATTATTGTTTAAAGTTTTATGGCATTCCTAGCTGTCACTGTACGTCATGTTGTCACTTGAGGGCGGAGCACCAAGGCAAATTGCTTGTATGTGAATACTTGGCCAATAAACTTAAATTAATTTACTTATTCTTATTTATTCCCACCTCCTCATCCACCCTCCACCCCATTTCCACCATCCTCCCTCCACCTCCTCAATCCACCCCCCATCCCTCTCCACACACCCCTCTTTACATCCACTCCCCTCCTCAACCCACATTATCCCTTTCCCTCTGTAACCCTATCCCCTTCCCCATCCTCATCCGGAGCCTCATAGAAAAAACTGGTGCAGGATTAGACCATCTTCGAGCCAGCATCGCCATTCAACATTATCCTGGTTCTCCACCCAATCCCCTCCTCCCCATTGCACCATCCTCAATCCTCCTCCCTCCCAATCTTTATTCCCTCATTCACCCCCCCCCCTCCGCTTCTCCCGTTTTAAGTCAAGTCAAGTCAGTTTATTGTCATATGTCCCAGATAGGACAATGAAATTCTTGCTTTTCATAAGCACAACGGAATATATCAGGCACAAATACACGTTTCCACCATCCTCAACTCCCCCCATCAGTCTGGACCTCTCCACCCCCTCTCCTTTCCACGCACTCCCCCCTCCTCAATCCTCCCCACCCCCCCCCCCTCCTCCTCCGCCTCTCTACTCTCCAACGCATCCTCCATTCCCTCCCCCTCTCCTCCCCATTGCACCATCCTGCCACCCCCTCCCACCTTTACTCTCTCATCAAATTAAATTTAAGGTAGCTCTTTCTTCCACAAAAACCCTTTCTGGCTTAAGTCCTCCCTCCACCCCTTCCAGTTTAGATTCCATTTGGAATATTTTGGAGGACCAAGAAACCCCCTCCACATATCTCTCCCCCTCCTCAATCCTCCCCATTTCCCTCCGCCTATTACACCATCCTCAATCCCCCTCCCTTCCTCAATCCCCCTCCCCATTCCCCTTCCCCCCTCTGCACCATCCTCAATCCTTCCGCCTCCTCCGCCTCTCCCCCTCCCATCCTCCTCACCCTGGGCCTCTCCACCCACTCCCCATCAAAGATCCTATAGCGGATCTTTGCTCCCCATATCTCACCCCCTCCTCAATCCTCATTCCTTTCCCTCCTCTCAATACACCATCCTCAATCCCCTCCACCTTAACTCCCTCATCAAGCGCCACCCTCTCCCCCCCCCCCCCTCCTCATCCTCCCCATTCTTCCCCCCCCCCTCACCCCCCCCCCCCTCCATCTCAATCCCCTCCCATCCTCCTCACCCTGGGCCTCTCCTGCATCGAGTCCTGGTTCTCGCCCTTCGCCAGCCGCTCCCTCTCCTTCCTGGGCTTCCTGACGCCTCCCGTGGCCGGGGCCGGGGCCGTGGTGACGGCGGCGGCTGCTGCTGCTGCGGGCGGCGGCGGGTTGAGCTGGGGGCCTTGCTCGGCGCCCTCAGCCTGGGCCTGGGCCTGTCCTTGCTCCGCGTCCTGAGCCGGAGCCGCGTCCTGAGCCGGGGCCGGGCCCGGGGCCTGGTCGTGCTGTGGGGCCGAGGCGGGAGCGGGCTGTGCGGGCAAGGCCTCAGGCTCTGCCACGGGGGGGGTTGGTGGTGGAGGAGGCGGTGTCGGCGGCTGAGGCTGAGGTGGGGCGGCGGCGACCACGGCCTTCGCCGGCGGCGCCTTCCCCCCTCTGCCTTTGTCCTTCTTCTTCTTCTTGTCTCTTTTGGCGAAGAAATCGTCGAGACTCTTGTGCTCCCGCTCGGCCATGGCGGCGGTTACCAGGAGACGGCGCGGCCGATCACTGCGCGCCCATGACCATGCCGGCCCCGCGCCGCCCGCCGGAACCCGGCGCAGCGCCGCCCTCCACAGCCAATCACAGGCGCAGAGCCCGCCCCCAGACCCTGACTGACCGCCGCACCGGCCAATTACAGCAGCCGCGCCCGCCCCTCCAGCCTGCGTGACGGCCGCGCCGGCCAATTACAGCCGCCGCGCCCGCCCCCAGACCCTGACTGACGGCCGCGCCCTCCAATCACAGGCGCCGCGCCCACCAATCTAGCCACCGCGCCCGCCCCTACCTAGAGCCTGAGTGACGGCCGCACTCACCAATCACAGCCGCCGCGCCCGCCCCCAGACCCTGACTGACGGCCATACCCACCAATCAGAGCCGCCGCACCCGCCCCCAGACCCTGACTGACGGCTGCGCCCACCAGTCACAGCCGCCGCGCACGCCCCCAGACCCAGACTGACGGCCGCGTCCGCCAATTACAGCCGCCATCGACACCAAGCCCGCCCACACATCCACTAACGGACAGTCCTAGCGACCAATAGCGGCCGACGAAGCAAGAGAGCCCGCCCCCCTTCCGCCGACTGACAGCCGTGTTCGCCAATCACAGGCGTCGCAAGGCAGATCCCGCCCTCCCTTGTGACTGACGGCCCCAATGACCAATGACGGCCGACGGAGCGAGAGAGCCCGCCGCCCTTCCGCCAATCACATCCCGCCGCCCTTCCGCCGACTGACGGCCGTGTCCGCCAATCACAGTCACCACACACATAAAGCCCGCCCACACATACACTGACCGACAGCGCCAACGACCAAGAGCGGCCGACGGGGCGAGAGAGCCCGCTGACTGACGGCCATGTCCGCCAATCACTAGGCAGATCCCGCCCTCCCCTGTGACTGACGGCCCAAATGACCAATTGCGGCAGACGGAGCAAGAGAGCCCGCCCTCGTCCACCGACTGACAGCCGTGTTCGCCAATCACAGGCGTCGCAAGGCAGAGCCCGCCCTCCCCCTGTGACTGACGGCCCCAAATACCAATCGCTGGCCAACTAAGCCCATTACGTCCCGCCTCTGCCCGCTGACTGACGGGCAGCGCCGCCAATCGACGGCGAGGAACGCCCTCGGGTCCAACAATCAGAGCCGAGGGCAGCCAGACATCCCGCCTTCTTCCTCTGTCTCCAAGACCCTTCCAAGACCAACATTTGAGGAAGGACATCATTGCTATAGAGGGAGGGCGGAGTATGTTCACCAGGTTAATTACCGCGGGGATGGCGGGACTGTTGTATGATCAATAGACAATAGGCCATTCAGCCCTTCGAGCCAGCTCCGCCATTCAATGTGATCATGGCTGATCATCCCCAATTCCTGCCTTCTCCCCACATCCCCTGACTCCGCTATCTTTAAGAGCCCCATATAGCTCTCTCTTGAAAGTATCCTGCCTCCACCACCTTCTGAAGCAGAGAATTCCACAGACTCACAAGTGTGAAAATGTTTTTCCTCATTTTCCACAATTCTCTGCCGAATAGCCTACTCCTGTACCTATCGTCTATTGTCTATTGTCTCATCTCCGTTCTAAATGGTTTACCCCTTATTCTTAAGAATAAGGGGCGACTGGGCTTGTATTCACTGGAATGGGAAAGTATGGGCCGACTGGGCTTGTATTCACTGGAATTTAGAAGGACGAGAGGGATATCTTATAGAAACGTATACCAAGGCGAAATCATGCTTGACTGGAATTCATCGTGAATTTTTTGAGGCTTGGTGCTGGGACTTTAGCTATTTACATTATACATTAATGGTTTAGATAAAGGAATTAAAAGTAATATTAGCAAATTTGAAGAGGACACAAAGCTGGGTGACAGTGTGAACTGTGAGGAGGATGCTATGAGGAAGCAAGGTGACTTGGATAGGTTGGGTGAGTGGGCAGATGCATAGCAGATGCAGTATAATGTGGATAAATGTGAGATTATCCACTTTGGTGGCAAGAACGAAAAAGCAGATTATTATTTGAATGGTGTCAGGTTAGGAAAAGGGGAAGTACAACGAGACCTGGGTGTCATGTTCGAGCTGCGGTGCTCCGGCGGAGGCGGTGGTCCGGCTTAGAGCTGCGGTGCTCCAGGGGCGGCGGCGGCCCAGTTTAGAGCCGCAGTGCTCCAGCGGCGGCGGCCCAGTTTAGAGCCGCAGTGCTCCAGCGGCGGCGGCCCAGTTTAGAGCCGCAGTGCTCCAGCGGCGGCGGCCCAGTTTAGAGCTGCGGTGCTCCCCGGCGGCGGCCTGATTCGGAGCTGCGGTGCTCCGGCGGCGGCGGCGGCCCAGTTTAGAGCTGCGGTGCTCCCCGGCGGCGGCCTGATTCGGAGCTGCGGTGCTCCGGCGGCGGCGGCGGCCCAGCTTAGAGCTGCGGTGCTCCAGCGGCGGCGGCGGCCCAGCTTAGAGCTGCGGTGCTCCAGTGGCGGTGGCGGCCCAGCTTAGCTGCGTGCTCCAGATCCAGCTTAGCTGCGGTGCTCAGTGGCGGTGGCGGCCCAGCTTAGAGCTGCGTGCTCCAGCGGCGATCCAGCTTAGAGCTGCGGTGCTCCAGTGGTGGTGGCGGCCCAGCTTAGAGCTGCGTGCTCCAGCGGCGGTCCAGCTTAGAGCTGCGGTGCTCCAGTGGTGGTGGCGGCCCAGTTTAGAGCTGCGTGCTCCAGCGGCGGCCCAGCTTAGAGCTGCGGTGCTCCAGTGGCGGTGGCGGCCCAGCTTAGAGCTGCGGTGCTCCAGCGGCGGTCCAGCTTAGAACTGCGGTGCTCCGGCAGCGGCGGCGGTCCGGCTAAGAGCTCCGGTGCTCCAGCGGCGGCGGCCTGGTTTAGAGCTGCGTGCTCCAGCGGCGGCGGCGGTCTGGCTTAGAGCTGCGGTGCTCCAGCGGCGGCGGCGGTCCGGCTTAGAGCTGCGGTGCTCCAGCGGCGGCGGCGGCCCAGCTTAGAGCTGCGGTGCTCCAGCGGCGGGCGGCGGCCCGGCTTAGAGCTGCGGTGCTCCAGCGGCGGCGGCGGCCCAGCTTAGAGCTGCGGTGCTCCAGCGGCGGCGGCGGTCTGGCTTAGAGCTGCGGTGCTCCAGCGGCGGCGGCGGTCCGGCTTAGAGCTGCGGTGCTCCAGCGGCGGCGGCGGCCCAGCTTAGAGCTGCGGTGCTCCAGCGGCGGCGGCGGTCCGGCTTAGAGCTGCGGTGCTCCAGCGGCGGCGGCGGCCCAGCTTAGAGCTGCGGTGCTCCAGCGGCGGCGGCGGTCTGGCTTAGAGCTGCGGTGCTCCAGCGGCGTCAGAGGCCTGGATCGTCTCAGCGTAGAGGGAGAACTAGGAGGGATGAAGACAATGACTTAAGACTTTTGCCTTCCACCATAGTGAGGAGGTGCCTGGTGAACTCATTGTGGTGGATGTTGGATATGTGTTTATTGTGTATTTTGTTTTTTATTATATGTTATGTCTATATGGTAACAATTTCGTTCAGACCGAAAGGTCTGAATGACAATAAAGGAATTTAATCTAAAAAAAATGTACATCAGTCACTGAAAGTAAGCATGCAGGTACAGCAGGCAGTAAAGAAAGCGAATGGCATGCTGCCTTCATAACGAGAGGAATTGAGTATAGGAGCAGAGGTACTTCTGAAGTTGTACAGAGCACTAGTGAGACCACACCTGGAGTATTGTGTGTAGTTTCGGTCTCCTAATTTGAGGAAGGACATTCTTGCTATTGATGGTGTGCAGCGTAGGTCCACCAGGTTAATTCCCGGGATGGCGGGACTGACATATGATAAAAGAATGGGTCGATTGGGCTTATATTCGCTGAAATTTAGAAGGATGAGAGGATATCTTACAGAAACATATAAATTTATTAATGGGAGTGGACAGGCTAGATGCAAGAAAAATGTTTCCGATGTTGGGGGAGTCCAGAACCAGGAGTCACAGCGTAAGAATAAGGGGTAGGCCAATTAGGACTGAGATGAGAAAAAACCTTTTCACCCAGAGAGTTGCGAATCTGTGGAATTCTCTGCCACAGAAGGCAGTGGAGGCCAATTCACTGGATGTTTTCAAGAGAGAGTTACCTCTTCGGACTAAATGAATCAAGGGATATGGGGAGACAGCAGGAACAGGGTACTAATTGTGCATGCAGCCATGATCATATTGAATGGCAGTGCTGGCTCAAAGGGCCGAATGGCCTACTCCTGCACCTATTTTCTATGTGTAGGAAAGAACTGCAGATGCTGGTTTAAATCGAAGGTAGACACAAAGTCCTGGAGTAGCTCATTGGGACAGGCAGCGTCTCTGGAGAGATGGATTGGGTGACATTTTAGGGTGGGGACCCTTCTTCAGACTGATCTACTGTATGTATCTTATTTTTGTTATTTTTAGTATGTGTTAAAAGTATGTTTTAGTGTTCTTTGGTTTGTTTGATGTTGGGTCGGGGGTGTTGGGGGAAACTTTTTTTCAATCTCTTACTTCGACGGAGATACGATTTCTTTCCGTATTGAAGACAGACATAATGGGGCAGGAGTAGGCCATTCAGCCCTTCAAGCCAGCACCACCATTCAATGTGATCATCCACAATCAGTACCCCGTTCCTGCCTTCTCCCCATATCCCTTGACTCTGCTATCTTTAAGAGCTCTATCTAATTCTCTCTTGAAAGCATCCAGAGAACCGGCCTCCACCGCCCTCTGAGGCAGAAATTTCCACAACTCTCTGCGTGAAAAAGTGTTTCCTCATCTCCGTTCTAAATGGCTTACCCCTTATTCTTAAACTGTATCTCTGTCCGCACTGTGGCCTAACATCGTGAAGTTGGCGGCCTCTCCTGGAAACCGTCCCGGTGCTCCAAGCCGCGGGAGTCAGCAGGATTTTAAGATCACGGAGCTAGCGATCCCTTTGCTCCAACCGCGGGGCCTGTGGACTTTAACATCGTGAAGCCCGCGATCTCTAGTAAGAAGAGCCCGACTCGGGAGCTCCATGCCGCGGAGTGTTCCGATCCGTCCCGACGCCGGAGTTTCCATCATCCGAACGTGAGGGCTTGAACAGCGGACCGTCGGCAGTGGCGACTGCAGAGGGTTCAACACCCCCGACCACGCGTGAACAAACGAGGAAGATGACTGAACTTTATTGCCTTCCATCACAGTGAGAAATGTGGATTCCGCTGTGGTGGATGTTTATGTTAAATTTTATTTTATGTGGCCGTGTGTGTTTTTACTTAGCATGGCTGTATGGTAACTCAAATCTTGTTTGTCAGATTTGTAAAGTTCATCTACAGCAGGTGCAACTCCAGAGCCAATAAGATAATGGGGGACCCCTTCCACCCCTGCAAGGGACTGTTCCAGCTGCTATGGTCAGGCAAACGCCTCTGTTGCCATGCTGTGAGAACGGAGAGGATGAGAAGGAGTTTCTTCCCAGAGGCCATTAGGACTGTAAACTCCTATCTCACCAGGGACTAACTTTACTAGCTTTACTGTACCGCAATACCGCCCACAATATTTACTATGAAAAAGAACATGTGATTCTGTTCCATTCTGTTTGTAGTTTGTTAGTTGTTTGTTTGTTTGTTTTTTTGCACAAAGTCCGCAGGCATTGCCACTTTTCATTTCACTGCACATCCCGTATGTGTATGTGACGAATAAACTTGACTTGACTTGACTACAGACAACACAACAGCTTCTAAATGGACTTGTTGTTAGAATGGATAAAGAATATTCAAAAGCTTTGGCTGACTTGCCTGTCCTGTCGCCGTCGTGGCAGCTCCGCTGAAACTGTGCATATTTTTAACTTGCATGTTCCTTTTTAATTTAATTTATTTCTAAGGGCCTGATCTCCGATAACAATGAGAAGGCCTACCAGGAGGAGGTGGCTGATCTGGCACTCTGGTGTCAGGACAACAGCCTCCTCTTGAATGTCAATAAAACTAAGGAGCAGATCATGGACTTTAGGAGGGCACAGCATCCGAGGGTGTACACACCATTGAAGATAAATGGGGATACTGTGGATAGGGTGAGCTGCTTTAAATACCTGGTGAAATACCACATCTCTGAGGATCTGACATGGCCATCACACGCTGCAGTACTGGTGAGTAAGGCAAGGCAGCGCCTTTACCACCTCAGGCAATTGAGGAAATTCAGAGTGTCTCTGAGGATCCTCCAGTGCTTCTACTCAGCGGCTGTAGAAAGCATCTTGTCCGGCAACATCACAATCTGGTTTGGGAACTGCTCTGCCCAGGCAAGAAGGCTCAGCAGAGAGTAGTGCGTTCGGCCGAACGCATTATGCGAACTAAACTCGCCCCCTTGCAGGAACTATACATCAGAAGGTGCAACTCCAGAGCCAACAAGATAATGGGAGACCCCTTCCACCCCAGCAACGGACTGTTCCAGCTGCTACGGTCAGGCAAACGCCTCCTTTGCCATGCTGTGAAAACGGAGAGGATAAGAAGGCGTTTCTTCCCAGAGGCCATTCATTAGGACTGTAAACTCCTATCTCACCAGGGACTAACTTTACTGGACCAATATACTGTTGTGTGGTGTCTTTTTAAAATTGCTGTTTTTTTCCTTTTTTTTCCTCCCACAAATATGTAATTACTGATTCTGTTCCATTCTGTTTTGTAGTTTTTTTTTGCAGAATCCGCAAGCATTGCCACTTTTCGTTTCACTGCACATCTCGTATGCGTATGTGACGAATAAACTGGACTTGACGCACATATCACTAGCGGTACCTAAATTGGTGCATGTGACAATAAATGTGAACTTGAAGGCCAATGGCGACAGGGGGGACTGCAGGTTCCGCCCCCGTCCAATGACTGACGGCCACCACTGCCAATGGCGACAGGGGGACCCCAACTGGAAGCCGCGACCGCCATCAGCTCCACCAATCGCAGCTGACGGAGTGGTAGATCCCGCCCCCTCATCCTCATTGACAGCCGCGACCACCAACCGGACGCATGCGCACGGCCCGCTGTCAGGCGGAGCGGTACATCCCGCCCCCCTCCATTGCTTCTCTCTCCACAGATGCTGCCCGTCTGTCTGTCTGACTGTCCCGCTGCAGTTTTACTCCAGCATTTTGTCTTATCTTCCACGTAAACCAGCATCTGCAGTTCCATCCATCCATCCAGAAAGATAGAGAGACAATAGAAAATAGGTGCAGGAGTAGGCCATTCGGCCCTTCGAGCCAGCACCACCATTCAATGTGATAATAGACAATAGGAAATAGGTGCAGGAGTAGGCCATTTGGCCCTTTGAGCCAGCACCGCCATTCAATGTGATCATAGCTGATCATCCCCAATCAGTACCCCATTCCTGCCTTCTTCCCGTATCCCCTGACTCCGCTAAGTTTTAAGAGCCCTATCTAGCTCTCTCTTGAAAGCATCCAGAGAACCTGCCTCCACCGCCCTCTGAGGCAGAGCATTCCACAGACCAACCATTCTCTGTGAGAAAAAGTGTTTCCTTGTCTCCATTCTAAAAGGCTTACTCCTTATTCCCCTGGTTCTGGACTCCCCCCAACATAGGGAACATGTTTCCTGCCTCTAGTGTGTCCAAGCCCTTAATAATCTTATATGTTTCAATGAGATACCCTCTCATCCTTTTAAACTCCAGAGTGTACAAGCCCAGCCGCTCCATTTTCTCAGCATATGACAGTCCCGCCATCCCAGGAATTAACCTTGTAAACCTACGCTGCACTCCCTCAATAGCAAGAATGTCCTTCCTCAAATTAGGGGACCAAAACTGCACACAATACTCCAGGGCTCTGTACAACTGCAGAAGGACCTCTTTGCTCCTATTTTCGATTCCTCTTGTTATAAAGGCCAACATGCCATTCGCTTTCTTCACTGCCTGCTGTACCTGCATGCTTACTTTCATAGACTAATGTACAGGGACCCCCAGATCCCGTTGTACTTCCCCTTTTCCTAACCTGAAGCCATTTAGATAGTAATCCACCTTCCTGTTTTTGCTACCAAAAGTGGATAACCTCATTTATCCGCATTAAACTTCATCTGCCGTGCATCTGCCCACTCCCAACCTGTCCAAGTCACCCTGCATTATCATAGTATCCTCCTCATACTTCACACTGCCACCCAGCTTTATGACATTTGCAAATTTGCTAATGTTACTTTGAATCCCTTCATCCAAATCATTGATGTATATTGTAAATAGCTGCGGTCCCAGCACTGAGCCTTGCGGTGCCCCAATAGTCACTGCCTGCCATTCTGAAAGGGACCCGTTAATCCCTACTCTTTGTTTGCTGTCTGCCAAGAGTGACCATAATATGGTTGAGTTCTTCATTAGGATGGAGAGTGACATAATTAAGTCAGAAACAAGGGTTCTGAAGTTAAACAAGGTTAAATTTGAAGAGGTAATGAGACGTGAATTGGCCAAGATAGACTGGCAAAGTGATTCTTAAAGGGTACGCCAGTGGATGTGCAATGAAGCATTTAAAGGACTGCATGGATGGAACTACAACAATTTGTTCATCCCGTTTTTGGCAAAAGAATAAAATTCAGGGAAGGTTAGTGAATCATGGATAACAAGGAAATCAGGGATGTATCAAAAGAAAAGATGTACTTTTGATACCAGACAAAAGAGCCTACAGAGGATGGGAAGAAATTCAGAGTCAGCTGGGCGGGACAAACGGCTTAATTAGGAGAAGGGAAAATAGGATTATGAAAGAAAACTGGCAAGAGCATAAAAACTGACTGCGTGAAAGTGAAAGAGATTAGTTTAAAACCAAATGTAGCTCCTTACAGTCAGAAACAGTGTGAATTGTATCATGGAGAACAAGGTCATGGCAGACCAATTGATTAACTTACTTTGGTTCAGTCTTCACTAAGGAAGACATAAATAATCTGCTGGCGAATAGCAGGGGGATCGGGAGGGTCAAATAGATGGTGGAACCGAATGAAATGCAGGTTAGCCGGGAAGTGGTGTTGGGTAGAATTGAACGCGATTAAAAGGCCGATAAACCCCTAAGGCCAGATAGGGCTGCATCCCAGAGTTACACAAGGAAGTCAGCCTCAGAAATGTTGATGCTAGTGATAATTTTTCAAATAATCCTTTGATTTCTGGAGTAGTTCTGAGGATTGGAGGGTAGCTAATGTAACCCCACTTTAAAAAAAATTGAGGGAGAGAGAAAAACGGGGAGGGAATTACAGACAGTTAGTCTAACATCGGGTAGTGGGGAAAACATTGCTAGAGTCAGATTATTCATGTTGGGATAGCAGCACTAAAGTCAGCATGGATTTACGAAAGGTATCATGTCTGACGAATTCTTTATAGAATTTTTCGAGGATGTAACTGTAGAAGTGGTTAGGGAGAAGGAGAAACCAGTGGATGCGTTATTATCTAGACTTTCTAGAAGACTTTTCGACAAGGTTCCCACATAATGAGATTAGTATTACAAACTTAAAGCCAACGGTATTGGGGGTTCAGTTTTTGATGTGGATGGAACTGGCTGGGCAGTCGGGAAGCAAAAGGGAAAGGATTAAACGAGTCTTTTCAGAATAGCAGGCAGTGACAAGTGGGGATACGCAAGGCTCAGTGCTGGGCCCAGCTTTACAACATTATATATTAATGATTTGGACGAGGGAATTGAATGCAACATCTCCAAGTTTGCGGATGGCACTAAGCTGGGGGGTAGTGTTAGCTGCGAGAAGGAGGCTAGGAGGCTACAAGGTGACATGGATAGGCTGGGTGAGTGGGCAAATGCATGACAGATGCAGTATAATGTGGATAAATGTGAGGTTATCCACTTTGGTGGCAAAAACCAAAGTGAAGAAAGCAAGTGGTATGTTAGCATTCATGGCGAGAGGATTTGAGTATAGGAGCAGGGAGGTTCTACTGCAGTTGTACAGGTTTTTGGTGAGGCCACACCCTGGGGTATTGCGTACAGTTTTGGTCTCCAAATCTGAGGAAAGACATTCTTTCCATAGAGGGGGTACAGAGAAGGATCACCACTTTCTGGGAAGTCAGGAACTGTCATATGAGGAAGACTGGATAGACTCGGCTTGTAATCCTTGAATTAGTAGATTTGAGAGGGGGATCTTATAGAAACTTACAAATTTTCTTAAGGGGTTAGATAGGCTAGAGCCGAAGAAGATTGTTCCCGATGTTGGGAGGTCAGTACAAGGGGTCACTGTCTAAGGATATGGGGGAATTCCTTTACGACCGAGATGAGGAAAACATTTTTCACACAGAGGTTGGTGAGTCTCTGAAATTCTCTGCCACGAAGGTAGTTGAAGGCCAGTTCATTGATTTTATTTAAGAGGGAGCTTAGTTGTGGCCCTTGTGGCTATAGGATCAGGGGGTATGGATGAAGAAGGCAGGCACAGGGATCTGAGTTGGATGATCAGCCATGTTCATATTGAATGGTGGTGAGGCTCGAAGGGCCCGAATGGCATGCTCCTGAACCATATTTTCTATGTTTCTATATTTCTAAACACTTCTCTATCCATGTCAGCACTCTTCCCCCAATACCATGTGCCCTATTTAGCCCACTAAATTCCTGTGTGGGACCTTATCAAATGCTTTCTGAAAGTCCAGGTACATATATCCAATGGCTCTCCCTTGTCCATTTTCTAGTTTCATCCTCAAATATTCCAGGAAGATTAGTCATGCATGATTTCCCTTCGTAAATCCATGCTGAACTCGGAACTGATCCTGTTACTGTTATCCAAATATGTGCAGCTATTTCATCTTTTATAATTGATACAGCATATTCCCTTCACCATTGTCGGCTAACTGGTCTATAACTCCGTGCTTTCTATCTCCCGCCTTTCTTAAAAAGTGGGATAACATTAGCTATCCCCAAATCACAGGAACTGATCCTGAATCTATAGAACATTGGGAAAATGATCACCAAGCGTCCTCGATTTCTAGAGCCACTTCCTTAAGTACCCTGGATACAGACCATCAGGCCCTGGGAATTTATCTGCCTTCAGTCCCCATCAGTTATCCACACATTTGCTGACTGAATGTGGATTTTCCTATCAGTTCCTCCGGCACACCAGATCCTCTGGCCACTAGTTCTCAGGAAGGTTGTTTTGTGTTCCATCCTTAGTGAAGGGCGGATTCAAAGACCTGTTCAATCATCTGCCCATTTTCTTGTTCTCCCATAATAAATTCACCCTTTTTCAGTTTTCAAGGGTTCAAATTTGGTCTTAACTAATCTTTTCCTCTTCACATAACTGAAGAAGCTTTTACTATCCTGCTTTAACCATATAACAATTACAGCACGGAAACAGGCCCTCGGCCCTTCCAGTCCGTGCCGACCATTTGTTTTCCCCTAGTCCCATCTACCTGCACTCAGACCATACCCCTCCATTCCCTTCACGTCCATATACCTATCCACTTTACTCTTAAATGTTAAAATCGATCCTGCCTCCACCACTTCTGCTGGAAGCTTATTCCACACAGCCACCACCCTCTGAGTAAAGAAGTTCCCCCTCACGTTACCCGAAACCTCTGCTCCCTTAATTCTTCGATGTCATGCCTCTTGTTTGATCTTCCCTACCCTCAATGGGAAATACGTATCCACGTCTACTCTGTCTATCCCTTTCATCTTTTTAAAGACCTAAATCAAGTCCCCCCTTAAAACCTTCTGCGCTCCAAGAATAAAGACCTAACTTGTTCAACCCTTTCTCTGTATACATAGTTGCTGGATACCCTGGCAACATTTTAGTAAATCTCCTCTGTACTCTCTCTATTTTGTTGACATCCTTCCTATAACTAGGCGACCAAAAATTGGACACCCATACTCCAGGAATGGGTTCATTCTTACCAATGCCTTGTACAATTTTAACATTACTTCCCATACTCCTATATTCAATGCTTCTTGAATTTATAAAAGGCCGCAACACCCAAAGTTTCTTTATCCACCCTATCTACATGTCGATTCACTTCAGGGATCTATGCACAGTTATTCCTAGATCCCTCTGTTCCACGCATGCCTCAATTCCCTACCATTTCCATGTCAGTTCATATTTTGATTTGTACCTGCCAAGATGTTGCACTTTACACTTAACAGCATTATACTCATTCTGCCATCTTTCAGCCCACTTTTCCAAATGCCACAAATCTCTCTGTAGACTTTGGAAAATCTACTTCCATTATCCACAACACCACCTGTCTTAGTATCATCTGACTTACTTACTTATCCTATTTTCCACAACATATCCAGATCATTGTAAAGTACATGACAAACAACAGTGGACCCAACACAGATCCCTGAGGCACCCCACTGGTCACCGGCTTTCCAACCTGACTAACAGCATCCGACCATTACTCTCTGACATCTCCATTCAGCCACTGTTGAAGTCCATCCTTGCTAATCCGCCATAACACGAAAGATTGAACCTTCTTAACCAACCTTCCATGGGGAACCTTGTCAAAGAACTTACTGAATCATATAGACAACATCCAATGCTATACCCTCATTCAATTTCCATAATTTATCGCTTCAAAAAATTCAAGAAGGTTTGTTCAAACATGACCTTCAGGTACAAAAATCCATGTTGACTGTTCCTGATCAGGACCTGTTTATCCAGTGCTTATATATCTTATCTCTAAAGTATCCTTTCCATTAATTTTCCACCACTGACTGTCAAAACTAATAGGTTCTATAATGCCTTGGTTTATTTTTGAACCTTTTTAAAACAAGTGGAACAACATGACGCAGTACGCCATTTTTTTTTTCACTCCGGCACCTATTCCCGTTTTCTAGTGACATTTGAAATATTTCTGTCATAGCTCCTGCTATTTTACACTAAACTTCCCTCAAATGTCCTAGGGAATAATATCCTGTCAGGACTGGTGACTTATCCAATTTTATATTTTTCAAAAGTGTCAGTACTTCTCCTCTGTGATATCTCATTAGTTGATAGCTACTTACTTATTTCCCCTTAACTACCGAGTTCAATTTCTTCTCCGTGGTTGAATACCGAAGAAAGAAAACTGTTCAATATCTCTTCCCATTCTCTTTTTGCTCTGCATGATTATGCTGTCCATTCTGGTTCTCTAATGGTCTTCGTTATCCTTTTTGCTATTAATTTAAGTGTAGAAACCCTTTGGGTTTACTTTCACCTTTCTTGCCAAGCAACCTCATATCTTTTTTAGCCTTCCTAATTTCTTTCGTTTCTTTATATTCGTTATATTCAAGGCAGATCTCCCCAAACAGGGTACCCCTCCCTGCTTCTCCCAATTATCCTGATCTGCTAGCATGTCATGGCGGGGGTGGTGAGCTGGTGCGAGAGCGCTGGATACCCCCTGTCACATGTGAGAGGGCGAGAGAGAGATACCCCCTG